>CM035118.1:90607772-90830062 GCA_020205555.1 Panax stipuleanatus
ATTCTCTATCTTTATACACTTCTTGCTCTCTCCTTGTAATCTTATGATGTGTATTGAACTTGTGGATGGTATATCTAATTCTAGTATGAGTTAGCTTATATTTTGAGATTTCAAAGGAACCTAATGAGTAATTTACTTTGATATTCTTCCCTGTTGGTCTATTAATTGTTATGTGATTATCTAATACGATTTGTACTTTAATTGCTTAATTGATTAGATACCAATTACTGTGATAACCCATATGGACTTGAAAGATGAAATGTGGGTTTAGATCTGATTGTAGTGGCTAGTGATTGTATGTTCTACACTCACTTGAGAACTTGGACTTAAACCCTAATTATTTGTAAATCACATAGACATATAGGGCTTTAGATAATGTGGGTGTTCATATGCATTCTATCATCTGTGGATTGTATGTGATATGGATTAGGTGCATTGAAAGATAGCCTTATCTCACTTTCGTGTTCTCGGCTAACAAACTGTGACGATTAAATTAACCTAACTAGAAGTATGTTGATTTATATGAATCATTAGGGGAAATTAGGATCTCATGTCTTCATTATCTGATTTTACTCTAGGATTATTTAGTTTTAGTTTAATTACTTGTCTAGTTTAAATTAAAACACTCTATCACTTATTTAAATAAGACTAAGATGGTTATGGGCTAGTGGTTTGGCAAACTTTTATTATTTAATTCTCTGTGGAAATGATATTTGTACTAACTCTTTATTACTTGTTGACCGTGTATGCTTGCACATTTATATTGATCGGTAAAACGATCAACACTTCTAGTCTCAGATGGCTACGGATCGATATTAAGTTACCAAAGTCAAAATGCAAAGCAATGAGTCTTTCCGTGAGTATGCCCAAAGATGGAGACGGATGGCTGCATAAGTCACCCCGCCTAGAGACTATGATAGTCATGACTTTCATAGACATCCAGGAAGTTCCATATTATGAGAGGGTCCTAGCAGATATAGGAAAACCATTCTCGAAAATGATTAAACATGGAGAAATGGCCGAAATGTGTCTAAAGTCTGGAAAGATCAAAGACCTTATCGCTTTGGAGGTAGTGGCCAAGCATATTTAAGCTAGAAGCTATGGGGAGTAATCCTCAGAGAGTCCACAAAAAGAAGGAGAAGGATGTGTCCTTAATACTTCAGGGACAGAATTAGAGAGGTAATCCAAGCTTGCCCATTCAAAGGAGAAATTATTCCCCTTTTCAAGCTCCTGCACAATCTTCGAATCCTCCCTTTCAAAAATCTGAAGAAGTTAAACGTCGAAGAACGTTCACCCCCTTAGGGGTCTCACTGGAAAATGTGCTGAAACTCCTGACAACACAAAAGAAGATTGTCCAGCTCCTTCCGCCGGCCAATTTAAGCGGACGAAATTTTTACCCGAGTAAGAAGTGTGCTTATCATTCTGGAGCACTGGGCCACGATACCCAAGATTGTTGGTCTCTCAAACATAAAATGTAAGACCTGATAGATAATGGGCAGATTGTGGTGATAACACAAGAACAACCACATGTTCAAGACAATCCTCTGCCTCAACACAATGAGGAGAGTGTTAATATTATCAGGATGGGAAATGAAGAAGGATCCAAATACCTCCAGTATGTCGGAGAGTCATCCCAAGAAAGCAAAGATAGGTTGTACAATTGAGAATATTCAGAAAGGTAGTTTATGATAGAAAAAGAAATCAAATCTGTCAAGGAACATGTTGGGAAATTGGCAGAACTGGTAGTTTATTAACATTAGATAACGCAGAAATTGATAAATCAGACCAAACAGCAAGAAACAAATCTTCCTACGGCTGAACATAGTCGCATTGCCAGGTGGGATCATTACCGGTTCCATGAGCATGAACCCTGGGCAGACAAGGTTGATAAGGAACAGAAGTTCCAAGCTGATAGGGAGTTTGCCTTCAAAAAGAATTTCACTCATTTGAATCAGCCTATGAAAGAAATTCTTCAAATGTTGATCAACGAGGGGATAGTCACAGAATTGTTACTCCCAGTGGACCCTCGATGCAGGAAGTTCAAACCTTATAGGATATGTCAATATCTTTCCAACACGCTTGGTCATGACACATGGGATTGTTGGGGACTTCGTCACTTGATTCAAAATCTAATTGAAAGCGGTGAGCTGCTGAAGGAAAACCAAGATTATGCCTTTCCTAGTGAGGATGCAATCGTTCTTCCCATGACATGGAATCTGAAAGAAGTAGTGGTTGTCATTTCCTGTGAGAAGGATCTAGCCATAACGCCCCTAATACACCATGGAAAAGGGGCCCAAGAAGGAAAGAATCTTATAAAATTGGCTGCACCCGAGCCTCTAATATTGCCAGTCAGACCACAATATCCGATAGTAAGCTTGAAGAAAGTCCCATAGAACTATGGAAAAGATGAAGGATAAACATCAAACCACATTGCTATTATATCAAAGGAAAACCTGCTGTACCTGCTATAACAAGTAATCAACTCAGTCATTAACGCCAAGGGAAGAGTTTCAGAAGAGAAAATTCAAGAATTCCTCAGCAAGATGGGGCATAATGAGGTAAAAGTGGTGCAAAGCTTAAAGGAAGCACCCAGACAGATATCCATTTTGGATTCGGTCTTATCTTCAGAGGATCATCGCAAGAATCTAGTGAAAGTACTGGAAGAAGCACATCTGCCCAAGACGGTAGATACTGAGAAGTTTCATCACGTGATAGAGCATATTTTTAACAGTAATGTGATATCTTTCACTGACGATGATATACCCGCAGAAGGGATAGGTCATTGCAAGTCATTGCACATAGCAGTGATGTCCTTAGAATATGTGGTAGGAGGTATGCTGATAGATGGAGGATCATCCCTCAACATCTGCCCCAATGACTTATTGGATAGAATGAAGATTAATCCAAGCTGAATCCGGGCAAGTCATTTAGTCATAAGGGCTGTTGATGGATCTCGCTAAGAGGCCGTGGGAGAGATCGAGCTTCCACTAGAGATTGGACCGCATATACGTATCCTTCCAGGTACTAAACATTACGAGAGGATATAATTTGCTATTGGGCAGATCGTGGATCCATATGGCTAGAGCAGTTCCGTCCACCCTTCATTAATAACTCAAATACATCATTGATGGCAATCTGATAACTGTAAATGCTGATCCAGAATATTCGGTCTACATATAAAGCGATATGCCGGGAAATAATCTCGATGAAGGGGTTGAGCCTGTCAGTTCTTAAGCTTTGAAAGTGAGCAACACTCACTACTAACCTATAGGGGCACCATCTTTAAAGCCAAAAGTTTCCACCGAAGTGATGATGGTCGGTCAAAAAATGATATCTTTGGTTTACTACCCTGAAAAAGGATTAAGGAAAAGTCAGCAAGGAATCAAAAGTCCGGTGCATATCCCTAGTCACACATTGAAAGCTGGATTAGGCTATTCCTCCAGATCAAACCACCGGAACCTGCACAAGCACACACCGGTTACTGCCTCCACCATCCTGCTACCAAATCTCACTGATGCAGGGCTTGTGATGTGACAACCCAAAAATCTATAAGATCTTAAATGATTAAAATAAAGGTTAAAGAATAAAACCTTGATGAGAATTTGAGGATTTATTTAAATTTTTTTAATAAGAACCTACAGGGTTTACTAATTAAAATAGAATAGAGAAAATATGGTTTACAAAATTTCAAAACCCTAGAAATGAATTTTTATGTACTTGAAAGAATATTAAGGATAATCTATTATGATACCTATAAAGTTTGGTGACCTAATATATAAATTTTGTATTTGAATTAAATAACCTCAAGGGTTATCTTTATTTAATTGTCCTAGTATTTTAATTATATACTAGTGACCTAATTTAAGAGATTTATAAAATATTTCTCAACCTATTAGATTATCTTTTATGATTATGTGAGTGCTTATAATTTATTAAGCCAATTAGGGCTATTAAGTTAATACACTAGTGGAATATGTTTTGACTTATGTAGATTATGTACGTGATTAAAAAGTATACATTATATAATGTGTATAAATTTATTTTGTAAATAAAGAGAATTAAAAATAAAGTTATGTAACTTAATACATATATTAGGTATGGTAATTAAATAACCTAAGGGATTATGATATGAGAGAATGTTAGTATTTAAAAATATATACTAACCGTAAGAGATTTATTTTATACATCTCAATTAATTAATTTTATAACCTAAGTAAATCAAGTATAATTGGGGTATGAAATTAAAGATATATGAGTAAGGAATTTATTTACAAAGGAGAGGAAAGGAAACCCTAACTAAATGATTAGAATAAGATAAAAGTTAAAAGTATGGAACCATGTCGATTTTAGGACCCAAAAAATTAAATTTGCAAGCCCAAAGAATTAATTGAGTAGCCCAATTTGTGGCCCAATTGAGAGGGGACTCATTGGACCTTTAGTAAGCTAATTAAAGCATTAAAAAACCAAATGGGGAGAAAGGCCCATATATTTCGAACCACTTAAGGAAGAGAGGAAGGGGAGTGAATGTAATGATGGTTTTTTACTAACTCTCACCAACTACACATGTGTCAAGCTTCCATTCAAGCCAATACTTTAACCAATTCTTCAAGCAACCTTTACTGTGCAAGCAAGCTAATAATGATGAGAAAGAGAGAGGAGAAGCAAGAGTGCGGAAGATAATAATAATAGATATACATTATATCTCTTCATCTTTTACTAACTACAAAAGCCTTTCATTTTCTCTTTCATCTCATTTGTATAAGCTAGCAAAGCAAGACCAAAAGAGAGAGAAAGCCAAGATTTCGGCCACCAAAAGGTTAGGAGAGAGGGAGGGTTTTGTTAAGTTTCATAGTTCCTAATAAAAACTTAGGAAGAAGAAGAGGGAAGGAAAAGCTAAGGTATAACAAAATTCCTACTTATCTAGTCTAATTTCCTTTTTGTTTGATTTGATTTTTGATAATATAAAGTTATGATCTTGAGATTTAAAAACCTTATATCTATGTGTTTATAAGTATTTTTTGTTTAGATCTAACCCTTTTAAGGATCAAAAGTTGGATCTAAAGCATGAAATGGAAACTACGTTTTTAACAAATTAGAAAACCCTAATTTTTATTAGTATTGATTGTGTTTCATCTAGTGTGTGGTGAATTTTTGATGAAATAGATCATGGTAGATCCATGAGTATATGAGTTATTAGTATTTATTATGATGGATTATGTTGGTTAATGTGGGAGAACATGAAAGCTTTCTTAGAAATGACCAAGGATTGATAATAAGATTTTTGTGAAAACAAAATATGAAATTCAAACAACCATATCTCTCATTATTTTTTGAATTTTTGAGTGTGGTCAAATCCTAGAGTTAGATCTACGAGTCTTATAACATTTCCAAGTGGAATCACTGAAAAATGTGTTGTAAATTTTTGTGTGGACTATTTTTAGCAAAGGAGGCAAAATCTAAAAAATGACAAAAAGTAATCTGCCCTAAAACTGCAAGGGGCAGTTTCGGCGACTTAAGTAATGAAATAAATTGCAAACTTTTGGGACATGAAAATATATAATATAAAGTAGCTCCTGTCCCAAAAATAAGCTCATACCGACTTAAATTAACCGAGTTATGGTCATTTTAATATTTGGATTTTTCCGACAAAAACCGCTATAACTAGAGTTCTATAACTCCGATGGCCATGAAATTTAAACTGAAAGTTCACATTAATACGTATAAGATTATGTCAAGAGTTGGGAATTTTTAGTCTTGAGAATGATATAGCTAATTTCTTAAGATTCGAACTAGAAACAGATTTTTGAAAAATACTAAAGGGAATTAAAAAATTCCAGAAAATTATTTTTGTGTATGAAATATATGTATATATGTATATATGTGTGGCCAGAAAGTTGCTGAATTGGAAACTAAAAATATTAGGAAGGGAAGACAGTTTGGTTTCAGCTTACTGAAATAATGTATCCGGTTTGCTGAAATGGTAAATAGTTTACCGAGTTATATTAATAACTTATACATAAACGAGTAAGTGTTAAGTCTAATGTAGTGTAGTTGTACTCTTTAATGGTTGATGTATAGTATCTGGACTAAATGATTCCTTTAGGAAGCGGAGGTATACACGAATTAGCAACCGATCTAACTCGTTGGGAAAATAGTGCAGACGAGATAGAAACTAATTTATTGGTTGTTTGTGGGAAACCACTACGCATATTGTACTGAATACTGTTAAAGACTCGATGTGTGCTAGGTTTAGACTTGTTATTACGTATGGTGGTAAGGTTATCTAATATTTGACTATGTGGTTAAATGTTAGATAGTTTACTTATAAAGTAATAGTATTATGGGATAAGGTATGTTATGCTAATTGAAAGATGAATCTTAATAATGATAGGTCATTTCAATAAGGAGATTAAATTAGATTGCGTAGCAGTAATCAACGGTACAGGCAAGTTTTCCCTCACTCAAACTCGAGTTATATTTTCAAAGCATGTTAGTGAATAATTATTGTTGATTATTCACATCTATACTGATTATTGATTTGCACTTAGTGCATGTTGTATACGTTCATCAGGTATGAAAGGCTGATCACCTTCATTACCATAAGGTTCAGTTAAAATTATTCATGGTCCTTGTTGACATTAAACATTATTGATTCAGTCATTTAATTATTAAAGTTATGATTCACGTTCTTTCACAATTATTATATTGTAGAAAACTTGAAAGCTTATTTTTTCTGTCAATCATGATATATCCTTGTTGTATTTAAACTTGATGGGCAAAGTAGTTGCTCACCTTTGCTATATCATGATAACAAATATAAGATTAAGACGAAGGCTCGGAGAAAGACAGAGGCAAAGGCAAATCCCAAAAAGCAGATTATTACGCATTCATAACTATTTAGTTATCATATGCAAATGATGTTATAAACCTTTTAAGTTACTTAAGGTATGTATTTAGTTAAGGTTAATAGACCTTGGGAAATGTTATAGAATCATGTGAAATAAACAACTTATGTTTATATATTCCACAATAGTTTATAGAATATGTATGAAGATGAAGTACCGTAACATACCAGGTCCGAGGTTCTAAGGACCCGAATTTGGGGCTGCTACATGTAAAACCAACGAGGAAGATTCTTGCTGCTATGTCAGGTATGCTGATTCTCAGGTCAAGCCGGTCATTGAAAATTCAATCCCAAAGCCTGATGGGGAAAGTAAAAAAGGCAAAGAAAAGTTCTTGCATGGAGGACGAGACCCATTTGCAAAGACGTATTTTCTGGTGCACACTGAGGGTATGAAAGACAATATCCCAGATGATGATTATTCAGAAGATCAAGTCCTAATCCCTCGCATCAACATGGATAAGAAGAGCAGTTCAAAGAAAAGTATTGGCCTTGATATCAATGATGCCTTAATCGTCAGTCAAAGAGGAGACAGATAACATCAACTCCTTTATCCTCCCTATTCATGAGGACTTAAATCTAGACAATTGGAGCAGCACTCCATGCCTCAGTCGAAAAGGGTAGAAAGTTCATCTGCCCTGAAGCGTGATTTATTTACTGTTTATTTTGTTACACAGCAATAGCAGTTACTTTTATCGTGCTTTGTTCTTTGTGTGATAAAAAATTTTCATATATTAAATTAAAATCATTTTGTTTTCAGGACTCCATAGTTTTATTTGTTTGGCCTTGCTGATGAGATGCCAAATTTTCACACTAACTACAACTTTGATGTAGAACTGGACTTTGACTTGATGGAGATTGATCAAGAGGAGGTAGATGACTATGAGGTGCCCGAGGAAATCAAAGAATGGGTCAAAGACAAACCCAAACCAAACCTAAATCAAACCATCACTGTCAATATCGGAACCTCAGAAAACCATAAAGAAATCTAGATAGCCATGGACCTTAACAAAAACCAAAGAGCAGACCTGATTGAACCCTTAACTCAGTTCCAGGATGTGTTTTCCTGGTCACATGAAGACATGATTGGTTCGTCTACTGACATTGTCATTCATCGACTGCCCATTAAAGATGGATTCAAGCCAGTCAAGCAGAAGCTAGGGCGATTGAAACCTGAGTGGAGTCTAAAAGTCAAAGAAGAAATTGTCAAGAAATTCAAAGCCGACATCATCATTGTATCAACGTATCTTGAGTGGCTATTTAACATAGTTCCCGTGCCTAAGCTCGGAGGGAAAGTACGAGTATAAGTGAATTACCAGGATTTGAACAAGGCTTGTCTCAAGGATAACTTCCTAGTACCTTTTATCCACATACTGGTAGACAACACGACGCAGTACGACATGTATTCTTTTGTTGACTGTTTTCTCGGATACCATCAAATCATGGTTGCTGAAGAGGACAGGGAGAAAATAGCCTTCATCACTCCCTGGGGAACCTTTTGTTATAGACATTTATCTTTCGGCCTTATCAATGTCTGTAATACCCGAGAATTTTCGAATATTATTAAATAAATATATTAATAGAAATGAGAATTTATTTGAATATAAATAATTTTGTGTTATGAGATGAATTAATTCAATTATATAAAATTGAATAATTATAATAATTGAGAAATTGATGGAGTTTGTGATAAACTCATTGATAGCCTTGTGTGGCACAGTGACGTAATATAAGAATGATTATATTAATTTAAGCAAACAATTAATCTATATTAATTGTAGAATATTAATTAATTATCATTGTAGAATAATTAATTATTGTGGAATATTAACTGTGATTGATTAATAATATGTGAATATTATTATTGCAAGAAATATAATAATAATAAACCACTTGTTTATAACTGTGCTGAGATTTATAGTTGTTAATGTGATAATTAATCATACAAGATTTAATCGATTATTGTGGAAATTAATAATCAATGAGGAATAGATTAATTAATATTATCATTAATTAATCAATGAGATAAATAATTTATTTGACAAATAAGTAAGTTATTAATATAATAAGATTATATTAATTGTTATGTGCAAGTGTGCAAGTATTAAATATAAAATATATGGGAATACCACTCTATTAGACGGTGTAGAGAAACATTTATGTGTGACCATGCAAGTATATTTAAACCATATTGTATGATTGTACATATTGAAACTATATATTATGAATACATCATGATACCTATGCGACAATATGTATGTAAGTATACAATAAAATAATATGTCATGAATATATTGTAAGCAATTGTTGATTGTAGAATTTAATAATAAATGTGATAATATCTGATAAAATTATATCCGGTATTAACAAAATGTACATAGATTATATGTGTACAAGTCACACTTACTACATTATGTGAATTATAGTGTGACATTTCAATTAAAGACATATGTATAAAATATATATATATATATGTAGATAGCCTAAGTATTTAATACATATGTGTATATTGATTTAAGTGTAGTATGTTGCAAATGCTGAGTTAGTATTGTGCCTTGTCCCTAAATGTTAGTCTCGTTCTCCTTCACATGCTTGATAATAAGGCTAAGGCCTATCTCCCTTTCCTTCTCCAAATTCTTAGAAATTGGCATTCCTTAGCTTCATAGCTCATGATGAGCAAGGGAGTGGGAAAAATGATGGATTTCAACAACTCTTACCAACCCCCTCGTATATAGCATGCAATTCAAACTTACGTTAGTTTAATTTGTTGTACATATGCATAGTCTGGGTTTTTATTTTGCTATATATATGGCCCTTTCACTTCTTAATTTTCATTGCTGAGATTTTGCTTGATTTATAGATTGAGAGCATATTTACACTAGTAATATCATTCTAAGTTGTAAGATTTGAATAGCAGCAAGCTCCATCATTTGCAGAGGTATAAATCCTTCGTTCTTGGTTCATCATTTGGTTTTCTGTCAAAAATTTTAATTGTTGATTATAGTTGCCATTGATGCTAAAGTTGATTTGGACATGTTTCTTAGTTTCTATATAGCCTTATAAGAATGTTTAAACTGAAATGTAGTTGAGTAGGAAACGTATTGGTTATGGAATTTGGAAATTAGGTTTTGGGTTTGCCGTGTTCTGGAACTATCTGCTGCTGGCTGGGAGCCGGCACAGCTGCGCCAGCAGCCTGCAACAGTTCCTTGCTTTCTGCTTGCTTTCTACTACGTGATAGTTTCTTGCATTGATTTAAATGAACATGTTAGCATGAGTATTACCTATACATGAGTATATTAACATGATGTGCACGTGTGTTGCTCTAATGTCATGCAAGATTAATGGAATGACTAATAGCATTGAAATAAATCTCAAGTTTCTTAAACAAACTTTAACATATATAGACCATGAATACATTCTGACTTTTGAGACATGCTAGTATGAATTAGAAACACATGAAGTGCATGTTAGCTTATCTATATAGGTTCCGTGATATAATATGAACATTTGAACCTAACTAGTGCCCCTTCCTAACGAATATGTAAGTTTTGAAAGTGGATTTGGACATGTAAATGCCATATATACGTTCTGATGTTATGAGCATCTTTAGATGACTTTGAAATGCATGGAAGGCATGTTGACTTGCTTATATATGTTTCATAGTATGACATGAGCATGTCGACTTTGTTTGTGAACTTTACTAAGTGAAAGTGTAAGTTTGAAACGTAAATCTTAACATGTTATTGCGAGTCCCGTATCCTAATATTTATGGACATATGTGAGAGTACTTTTAGACTCACTCATGCACCATACATGTATACATACCATGATTAGGTATCGTGATTCAAATTTAGCATAAACGAAGCATGTTTTCAACTAATAACTGTGATAGTCACATGTATGGAATGCGAATACTCATAAGTATGCTTAATATAAATACCTTAAGTGTTTTGGAAGCAAGCATGATAGGCTTTGTAAATTTCATGACCTTGAATGACCGTAAGTGTCGACCTAGAATCTATATCACATATGTTTGGAACAAGGGAGGTTATACGAATATAAAAAGACTCTTTAACATGTATATATACTATGTGATATATGTGAATCCGATTTTGATGGATAACTTATGAGAATCCCATAACTTGCTAAAAATGAAATATATTTAGTATTGATTGTGGTCTTATGTGATATTAATAATATGCGAGTATGTTTGCTAATTGTGGTAGTCTCACATGATAGTAATGATGTATAAATATGATCAACTTGAGAAAAGAGGAAGTTAAGGATAGAAATTATACTCTATATAACTATGTAGCTAGGTTAAAACTTAGCTTATGTGTTGATCGTATATTCGAAGATAAAATATGAAGTTAAATTATATGACTAATGAATATCATATATATACGTAATTGTATTACGATAGGAATTCGAAAGTGTTGGCTAGCTTTACGTGAGTAAACTATGCTTAAGGAAAGTTTCCTAACTTACACTCTTTTACGGTGCAAGTATCCTAAACCCTTGCATTACTTTATTCAACGGATATCGTAAGCAAGTATCTAAACCTTATCTCTTTGGATACAAGTATTCTATTCTTTTATATTGCGAACTAGTTTCTTTACTTAATTGTTTGAATTGAATTAACATACTTGAACTCTTATTTCATTAAAGCTATTATTCATGTGGAACTTGGTATTGTTCTTGAATATTAGTGAAAGTGTCTATGCCATTTGATTCAGCTAGACTTATATTATTGAAAAGCGACCCAAACCAATTGATTGGTGAGGGATCTTGTATTTGACTGAGAAGAACAACCTTCTTTGAAGGGAATATATAATTGTCGGAGAACCGACGTGCGCACGTGGGTATGATTGATTGTTATGCATAACGATGGTACTTTAGGCTGATCACCTGTTGTACCTGTTTTTGTTGGATTTTTAGTTTATTACTGTTAATTCTAGTAGAAGTTCATGGTCCTTAGTGACTGCTCAGTATTCAGTTATCTTGAAATCTTGAATTGATTTATTATTGAATCACATTGATATTATTCTGTCCTTAGCGACTGTTATTGAAAACTGTTAATATTCTTGTTAGCCTTGAACTATCAAACATTGCTATACCCTTTTCGAGAATTCCTTATTGTATATTTCTTGCTGAGCAATTTGTGCTCATTCTTGCTTTCCCTAAAACATTTCAGTTTAGCCAGAGCAGGGCGAACCTTCGAGCATTGATAAGGGCAAGGGCAAGGCTACTAATTAGCTTGTCTCTTTTATGTTTTAAATATTTTAATGTTGTATTAAGATGATGTAGTAAGACTGGATTTGATTATGTTTAAGCTTAAGTTAGGTTATGTAATAAGTGGTTAATTGATATTATTATGTAATCTATTAAGTACTGTAGGTTGCGAGACTTGGGGGAATAATTATAATAAATCATTATAAATTATTCTAGATTAGATTTTTCGCTGTGATTGTGTGATTTTAGTTATTATTGTATTAACATGAGCACGTGACGAACCGAATTCGAGAGACCAAGTGGCGGTCCCGGATTTGGGGGCGTCACAATGTTGGTGCCACATATCAGCTGTCGACGTCGGGAAAAATCCGGTCAACTTTTAGATTTGATCTTTCTCACTTCCTAAGTTTTTTGTTATTTTCTACCCTTATTGCCTTATCTGTTTTACGAAAGGTGAATTTTTTTTGGAAAAGGCCAACATGTATCATGTCGACAATCTGAACAGTTTATAGTGTCGCCAGTTGGTAGATTTTGAATTGGTTGTACCAACTCAACCGAGTTTTGTTTTATTTTGCAAGTAGACCAAATTATTGGACACTGTCGAAACTTTATCTTGAAACCGAGATTTTAAAGTTCGAGGCTTTAGTTAAGTGGGGGGAAGGTGTTAGGCACCCCCCCAACAGAAATGTAAATATATATATATATATATATATATATATATATATATATATATAAAGCTATAAAGGGCGACGGATTTCCAATCCCAGGCTCGGAAAGAAATGTAAATATATATATATATATATATATATATTTTCGTGGCTGTAAAAGAGCTAAGGCTAGATAGAATATAAATATATATATATATATATATATATATATATATATATTTACATAAAAGCGGTAGAGAGCCATAAATTTCTCCAGGCTCAACTATAAATATAAATATATATATATATATATATATACATATTTATAAAAGCAGTAAAAAAAGCCACGGATTTCCAATCCAGGTCAAACTGAACTATAAATGTTAATATATACAATTAGTATATATATATCTTAGAGCAAAAAAGGCCACGAATTAGCAATCCAGGCCAAACAAAGTTAGAATTATATATATATATATATATATATATATATATGTATAGTTATACATACAAAAGCAATAACTGCCACGGATTTGCAATTCAGGACAGAATTAAAAATTAGTATATATATAGTCAATTATATATATAATAAAGCTAATAAGGTCACGAATTAGCGATCCAGGTCGAACAAATTAGTACGTATATATATATATATATATATATAAAAGGGAGTAAAAGCCACAGAGAGACGATCTAGGCAGTGCAAATGCAAAAAAAACGTATATATGTACTAAAATGTACTAAAAAGTAAGCAAAAACGGCCACGGAACTTAGTTTCGGACAAAACCAAAAGATGAAACTTTACGTGCACGTACAAATATACGTAATAAAGTAGAAAAAAAGCTCTGATCATAAAAATACTTACAATGGACTACTACACAGGCTTTTTACCACTTAGTAGGCTTCAAATAGACGTTTCCACTAGTAAATTTTTGATATGTCGTAGAATATATGTATACAAACATGTTAGAAGAATAAAATTGAAGTTTAGGGTACAAGAAGTATGGCTAAAGGACGAAACGGGGCGGAGTTTCAGAGCATTTTTCTACTTTTTTTTATTTTTTTTTGGCAAGGGGGTCTTATATTTAAAGACCTGATGGTTGCAGGTGTAACTGTGGTAGCCACAGGTTTATCTATGGCTCCCCAAGTGTGGCCCACTTCCGTGGGTCCCGTCATCTCGAAGTACATGAACTCTAAGCAACACTATGTTAGGTTCGAATCTTCATAACTTTTGATTGGAGCGTCCGTTTGAGGCGTGCTATACCTTTCTGAAATGCCCTTTCTGAGAGCTTCACATTGACATAGGACTTAACCTTTTCTGAATCCAAGAATATGGGTTTATAATCGGATCTTCATTTTTTCGTAGTTTATCCGTTGAGTTGTATTGTGCTGTTTTCACTCGGGATCAATGTTATGGCTTTTTTCTGACTTTCATTACATCAATTCGGCTTGATTTTAATCGGATGGGCTTCAAGTTGGTAAAATAACCATTTTTCCCCTCCTGGGGTTGTCTGCTGTGTTGGCACGATTTTTGACTATTTTTCTCAAGGTTGGCTACGAGGTTTGAACCCAGCTAATTCTGTTCGTCCTCAGGGTTGTCTTTGTGGTTGACTTGGTCTCCCAGAGTTGTCTCTAGGGATGATTTGATGCTTCGAGGTTGTCTCTAAAGTTTACTTGGCTTCCCAGGGTTGTCTCTGGGGTGATTTGACCTCCCGGGTTGTGACCCGGGTTTGACTTGACATCCCGATATTTTTGTCGGGGTTGAGTTTGATCTCTCAGGGTTGTCTTTAGGGTTTCTATACCTCCCAAATTGTTTCTAGGGCTTGACTTAACATTTCGGTGTTGGCGCCGGGGTTGAGATTGATCTCCCGGTGATGTCGTCGAAGTTGAGTTTATCTCCCGTTGTTGTCGTCGGGGTTCCTGTATCTCCCGGGTTGTGACCGGGGCTTGACTTGATATCCCTGTGTTGTCGCTGGGGTTGAGTTTGATCTCCCAATATTTTCGTCGAGGTTACTGTACCTTGCGGGTTGTGACTGGGGCTTGACTTGACATTTTGGTGTTGTCACCGGGGCTGAATTGGATCACCCGGTGTTGTTATCGGGGTTGAGTTTTAACTTCCAAGGTTGTCTCCGGAAGATAAAAGACGGTTTTGCCCTCCAGCGGGGGTAGTACCATGAATGTAAAATTTTAAGTGTCTACAGATGCCCCTCTTTATCATGTTTATGCAATGCAATGGAATGAACAGGATAAAGATTGCTAGACAATGGAAATATAACCTATGTAAATGTAATGCCCTGCATGGTAAGATATGTTATGAATGTTATATACCTTCGTGGTGTTGGGTTTATCACTGATATTTTATGCCATTTTCTACTGAGGATAACGTCATCCATGATAGCCCTTGGTGCATTCTCTTGCAGTCTACTCGAACTGTAGCTTGTAAAGTCTTGATCATCACCGAATCATTCTCGGTGCTACACTAGTTTGAAGACAAGTGGTTTACCATGCCAGTTAATTTTCATCTGTGGGGAAGATTTTCTCTTGGCTGATGCTATTGGACATTTCTGAACTTGACATTAGGGTTGTCACTAACTTCTTGTGTCTCCAAATCATCTTTTGGACTTTTCCTCCTCTGAGGATATTCTTTTTATGATGATTGACCTCACTGGAGATTCTCGATGCCTATCCTGATGATAGCTTATATCGGTCTACATCATCGGATCTTTCCCGACACTACGCTGGAGTTGTCGCCAATGGTTTGAATTTTTATTCGATCGATGCCTACCTGAACGATAATCTTCCACGGTCTATTAATATTAACTTGATTCATACTCGAACGGTAGTTTATAGGGTTTGACCATCACCGAACCTTCTTGGTGCCTACTCAAACGGTAGTTTATAACGGTCGGTTGAATCACCGATCCCTCTCTGTGCTCCCGCTGAGGATTTGTATAAAAGATTCCATCATCTGTCCTCTACAAGGATAAACTTATATACTTTTTTTTCCACCTGCCCATTCCCGATGCTTTGCTAGAGTTGTCACCAACGGCTTGCCACGTCAGACCATATGACCTTCGTTGAAGTAGCCTTCAACAGCTTCATCACCGGATCATTCCCGATGCTTTATTGGGGTTGTCGCCAATGTCTAGAACGTCATTCATTCTGACCCTCTTTGAAGTAGCCTTCAACGGCTTCATCACCAGATCATTCCCGATGATTCGCTAGAGTTGTTGTAAACGGTTGATAGTGTCAGACCCTCTGACCTTCGCTGAAGTTGCCTTAAACGGCTTCACCACCAGATCATTCCCGATGCTTCGCTGGAGTTATCGTCAATGGCTAGTAGTCTTAGACCCCCTGACCTTTGCTGAAGTAGCCTTCAACAGTTTCATCACCGGATCGTTACCGATGCTTTGCTAGGGTTATCGCTAACGGTTGATAGTGTCAGACCCTCTGGCCTTCGCTGAAGTAGCTTTCAATGGCTTAACCATCAGATCGTTCCTGATGCTTCACTGGGGTTGTTGCCAACGGTTGATAATGTCATACTCTCTGACCTTCGCTGAAGTAGCCTTAAACGGTTTCACCATCGGATCGTTCCCGATTCTTCGCTGGGGTTGTTGCCAACTGCTGATAGTGTCAGACCTAATCGATCTCGACGTGGGGGTACCCTTTCTAGAAAATCACACCCTTGGATCAATCTAGATGCCTTGACACACTCAAAACCTACCGGTCATACCGTCGGACCTTCCCGATGCTTTAACAGAGGCCGTTTTCAGTAGTTTTTAGAAGTTTTTCAGTAGTTTTCATCATTGGCTCCTGAATATGAGTTCAGGGTCTTCAGCAATGGCTTATATGAAGTTTTGTCCTTTTTTAGGAACTCACCACTTATATGCAGGATTTCAGGCCAATCCGCTGAATCGCGTAGCAATTTTTTTTTTCGGATTTGACTTTTTAGCTTCTGTAAACTCCGTTTCCACTCGAACTGGACCAAACCAGAGGGGGTGGGGCCCACCTTAACGATTCGTAGGTAAAGGTACGGCTACCATAGGTGGGGCCGCTCCTTTTTGCGATTTATAACTTGGCTCCCGTGGTTTTTCAAATTCATTTTCAAACTTGGATTCAAAAGGAAATCTGATTTTCTTTTTCAGATATACAGAGTTCGGGCAGCTTTTTTTAGATTCCGTCACCGTACAAATGTTCTGTACATCTCTATTAACGTTTACATCCTTTCTTTTTCGGTTTTGACCCTTAGAATGTTATAAACCACATAGTATGCTTTTAAACACAATGTATGGAATAGGCGTGCCTATATGACTTGATAAAAATTTTTAGACTTAGTAAATATGTATATTTTACTCTACTAAACGTTCTGATGTTAAAAAATTTAAAATCTAAGACAGTCAATTGATACCTTTTTATGATCAGTTTACTCATCCTTTTTTGAGGCCAAGTGAGCCTAGATTTTTAACTAAAAATGGCCATGGTAATTTAGCTGCTATGGGGAGTTTAGTTTTGATATTTTTCATAAATACGAATTATTTCTATTTTTGGGTAGTTGTGCTACTGAATGGCCACCTAGTTATGCCTATGTGCATGCAGACAGTCCATTTTACAAAGGAGACTCTGTCAAAAAAATTTCAAAAAACTTGAGGATTTAATAAACATGTAATTTTAACTCTACTGGGGATTTTGGTTAACTTATGCATGTTTTAGAGCTTGAAAATACATAAAGTAATGATTTAATTAAATAAGCTACAGGTTTAAGGCTTACCACACCTTTTATGAGGTAATTTGGGGACTTTTTCTAGGTTATAGAGCCAGAAAGACCCGGTAATGCTAGTAGGGTCACTACAGAAGTTAGGCGGAGGAGAGTCTCTCTGATGTTCCTCAGCCACGTCCAGCTTGGCCGCGTCGCCGGTTGGCCGAGTCTATAATTTGTTCCATCCGAGATGAGCCACCGGTTGATGTGGACGATGAGGATGTCCTATTTGTTGATCCTGCGCAATCTCAGGCTCCACGTGGGGAGCTTCCAGCCATTGTGGTGCAGCTTCAAGAGCTTCTTGGAGATTTGAGGCGCCATCTATCGAGATACCTTCATGCCAACGAGGTGACTGAGTTTTTCTTCTGGATTTTCTTTATTTCTTTTGCCATTTTTAGGGCACAGATTTGATCTGGACTGGCTAATTGATGCGGGCTCCCTGCTTTACACAGCCCAGGGGGAACTGGTTTGATGTCCATTCCTTGTACCATACTCTGCATCCGGAGTATCGGGCCATTGTCTACACCTGAGGGTTTAAGGCGCTCTTTTCTATCCCTCCCCGCCTTTGCCCCTAGGGTTATTTGAGGGCTTTGTCTGCGCGCTAGTTCCACCAGACCTAATCTCTTCATTTATTTGATTATGAGGTGATGATGACGCCTATGGAGTGGAGGTTAATCACCGGGATAGAGTTTGTAGGTGAGCCAGTGTCGATTATGGCTGACATTTCACCCACTGTCGTTCGGTCCCTCTTGGGAGTTCTTGCGATGGCTATCAAGGGTCGAACGGTCCGTTTTGGTCCCTTGAGCGTATATACCCAGACTGGGGCTTTGATTGAGCCTCTGCCTGATTATCAGAGGGTTACAGATCGCATCTTGCGACGACTATTTTTAGTGATCATCAGGGGTTGTTTCCTTGAAGACAACTCTTTGATATTGTCCTTTGCCCTGGTCAGCGCTACTCGCTACGTGGATCACCTCAGTGATTTTTATTGGGGTACCTACACCTTTGTCTATTTTCTCTGAGGGATGTGCATGCGCTCGGAGGGCGTGACGGGGGCTTGACAAGGTTTTTACCCATTCTTGCTAGTGAGTACATTTCTCTTGCACCTTTTTAATTTCCTCATTTGTGTTTGTCAGTCTTTATCACTAAGGACTTCAGATATTTGCATGGCCAGTTTTGGACATCTGAGAGGCTCCCTTGCCTACGCCAAGCCACTACTTTAGGCCTGGAGACTTATCCGAGGGGATGATGCTGACATCACTCCACGTTGACTAAGGTTCCTGTAGACGAGTGGTTCATGCATTTCTGTTTGCAGCTAGTGCTATTGATGGCTGAGTCGATCTCGTAGGTCCCGTATACCTCAGAATTTTTGATAGTCGGGTTTGAGGACGACTTTCCCACTGGCCGGAACTTTTCATTGTCCACTCGCCGAATTTTATTTTTGATAAAGGGAGTTTGGGAGTTGTATTTAGGAGAGCGTGCTATTCAGAGCACAATGGGAGATATCCGCATTCCCTTTATTCCTCTTGCTTGGCATCATTGGCCACTAGCTCAGTCACTTACAGACATTCCACTGGTGGGCGTAGATGGCTTCTCCTTATCATAGGGTCCTTACAGCCAGGAGACATTTCACAGCTAGTGGAGCCCTCGTACCATTGGGGCTCAGACTCATACTACCTAGTTTATGGCAGACACGGTGCAAGGGTCTGTGATGATGACAAACTGGATAGCTTGTCTCCGAGAGCCTACTCATCTGGACCCGATTACAGGACTGATCCAGCAGTAGGAGAGGGCTGATGTTTTCATCAGGCACCTTGGCCGGGATCCATCTGAGTCAGATTATTTTTATCCTTCCAGCTCTGGAGCTGGTCCCTCAGTAGGTCCATTTTCTAGTAGTTATGCAGGTGCTGATCCTCACTTGTATCGACTGAACATTTCCACTGGCTGAGATTTTGTGACTCAAGAGGAACTGGAGCAGGTTAATAGCCTGGAGACAGATATTCTAGAACTTTTCAAATAACTTTTCTCGTAATATCTTTTGATAGGCCTCTGTTTAGCTATTGGGCGGATGTACCCCATTTCTAGCTATATCTTTTGATATGCCTCTGTTAGTAGTTGGGCGGCTGTGCCCCATTTCCCTGTACTTTTTATTTTTGCACTTTATGAGCAGACAGAGATGATGTTTGCAGTAGATAGTTTATTCTAGATACGCATGATATTTTTTATCTATTGCATCATTTTTATCATTGTAATTACACATATATTATGTCATATATATGCACTTAGACAGGTGAGTTTATATTTAATCCCTGGATGGTCTCATGATACGGTTATACAGATGTCATCATCTACAGCCAGCCATATTGAGCATTCGTCGCCCTCTTAGGTAGCATCTTCGTTGCAGTCATGGTATGACAGTCTGCCCATATCAGCTAGAGGGACAACAGACCAGATGTTAGGGCATTCTCTAGCCTTTCTAGCTTTCTAGGTTCCACATGGATTTGTGGATGACATCTTATCCCGCTAGATACCCGAGCGCCAGGTTTTTCGAATTTGGGCTTTACGAGTTGACTCTTACCTTGGAGGAGTATGAGCTCCTTACAGGTTTGGCACTGGATCTGCCTTGCGCTCGGATGGCCATCAGTGACATGAGGAAACCATTTATAACTATGTCGGGTCTGAGACGCAAAGTCGTCACTGAGGAGATCATTACAGGGCATATGATATCCATAGATTTTTTGATCGATCTCTTCGGCTAGCTAGACAGCTACGAGCAATATTCTGGAGATTTTACCATTCTTGCAGATGAGTGGCAGTTTTCCCGTGTAGACGTTTTGCTGATGTGCGTCACGACTTATATATACATGCCAGTATATTTGGACCACTTGGATATTGGCTTGATGGTAGTGGTTCGTGCCCTTAGACATGGTGGTATAATTTTACTGATGGTGTTGGCCAAGACCTTGAGGTCGGCTACATTTTGTAGTACCCATCCAGAGGGGTTTTTTTTAGAGGTAGCTCTGTTTTGCTGTATGTGTGGTTCATGACACACTTGAGTCCGATCGGCACCTTCTGCCACCATGGGTACTACTTTACCCATGAGATAGCCATGTCATACTCATTCCATCTAGCGGAGTGTTTAGATTCAGCGCTATGGTCGGACTTTTTATCAGATATTGAGCATCCCTTTTCGATCTTACCATGCTCATGGCTTGTCTCCCCTTACAGCTTCATCACTCAGGCAGTCGGCATGGATTATTTACCCCTAACAGGTTTAAACCACTTACCATCCGCTAGCAGTCATGGGTCAGTTTGATCAGTTTCAGAGCCTCCACCCGTTTGAGGGGGCCATTGATCAGTGGATATCATCTTCATCTTTGTCGTCAGCTGACTATATCAGGATTTACTAGTGTTGGACTCATAAGGAGAGTGATGAGTTCTCTACTAGCCATCCAGATCGTTCTACAAAGTATTCAGCATGGTTCGAGTTCGATATGGCATTGACTGTAGTATTCCAGTCAGCTTCAAGTATTAATTCAGATGAGGAGGAGCCTATGGAGGATCCTGATTCTCCCACGGAGGATGATTTGTTTACCAGCTTGGCAGCGGCTTTAGTTAGTGACCCTCCGAGCATTGTTGTTGGGACTGATCAAGTTATGGTTGATTCACTAGCTCAGATGACTTTCGAGGGAGATCAGGCTAGGACGTTGATGTTGATAGCCCTTTCTAGCAGGGACACAACTTTTGCTGATATGAGACAAGGCTCGAGCTACTAGGGATGCAACATTGGTTTAGAGAGATGAGCCTCAATCTACCCGAGATGTAACTTTTGAGGAGATTGAGGAGGCCTTAGTTTCCCGAGATGTCGCTTATGTAGAGAGGGATGAGGCCATAGCTACCCAGGATATACATATTGTGGACAGTACGACACTCAGATTGTATACCCACAGCCTGGTTGTAGATATAAGCACTTTCATAGATGGTCACATAAGCACTATATAGATGGTTGTGGATGTTCTTGCTCGTATGGAGACTGAGAGTATTGAGCTTGCAGCTGCTCCTCCATCTTCAGAGATGGATGTCATGTTAGCACTGCTATCCCTCTTGTCCACGGGTTCATAGACTAGCTTTATTTTACTTGCACATACTAGATCAACCATTTTTATCATGTACAAGATACCATGTATATATTAAACAGTATTATATATAAGAGAAATATATTTTGATTCACTTCCCTGTTGGATATGTATTGTCATTGCTGAGTGATTACCACTTCTTTCATGACTGGCTATTGTTGATGTATCACGAGCTTCTCCTTGATAGATGGACAGTGAGATGTCGAAGAATATCTCAGCAGGGCTTGTTGACTAGGGAGACTTGATAGTATTTGGTTTAATAGTACTTCGGTGTGTTGGGACTAGTTTTTTTTATTAGTTTTTTATTTTCAATGGTCACACCGCACCATAAATGGCTGCCTACGTACTCCTAGGTTGAGAAAGATCAGGTTATTTGTAGTTCAAGTTTTGTGTGAGAGGTTTGAGAATTATTTTTTTTGGGTTTGGTTTGATGGGTTTTTTGAACTTTTTGTTTGGTTTAACTGCACCAGGAATGGCTGCCTACGTACTCCCTGGCAGAGGGAGATAAGGACATTTGTTGTTCGATCATCTAGTGAAAACTCGAACTGATTTGATCAATTTGCATGACCAGGATTATGGTAGGCATGTGCTTTAGACATAGTACCTTTTCACTGTATCTGAGTTGATGAGTTGGGGAAATTCGCTTTCGTCTATCTCTTGCAATTTGATAGCTCCTCTTGTCAACACTTCTTTGACAATGAAATGACCTTCCCAATTTGAGGTGAACTTTCCTTCGGCTTCATCTTGATTGGCAAGAACTTTCTTCAATACCAAGTCATTTTCTTTGAATTGTCAGATTCAG
Source organism: Panax stipuleanatus (assembly GCA_020205555.1). Lineage (NCBI taxonomy): Eukaryota > Viridiplantae > Streptophyta > Magnoliopsida > Apiales > Araliaceae > Panax > Panax stipuleanatus. The sequence goes on from CM035118.1 coordinate 90,630,247, forward strand.
ACTTTCTTATTGTATGACCGAGCAATCCTTTGCTGATATAACTACCCGTGGAAAATGGTTGTAGCCGTCTTTTCGTCTATCAGGGACAGCTAGTGGTACCGCTCTTGCAACCACTGATCTTCTTCTAGCTGAGCATCTATTAACACTCAAATGGACTCCATTTCTACTTCTATGGGAAGTACTGCTTCCATGCCATAGATCAATGAATAGGGGGTAGCCCCAATAGAGGCACGCATTGACGTCTGGTATGCTAACAGAGTCAGAGGTAACAAGTCAGACCATCCTTTGTGATTGGGGGACATTTTTTGCATGATCTTCTTGATGTTCTTATTGGCCGCTTCGACAGCACCATTCATCTTGGGTCGGTAGATGACGAAATTGAGATGCTTGATACGAAACTTGCTGCATAAATTTCTCATCATCTATTTGTTTAGGTTCTTGGCATTGTCTGAGACGATCACCTCCGGCTGTCCGTATCGATAGACGACATTATTCTTGATGAAACCAATGGTTACCTCCTTGGTGACTTTGGGAAAAGTGGCAGCTTCAACCCACTTAGTGAAATAATCAATCATGGTGAAGATGAATCGATGTCCATTGCTGGCTTTGGGTTCTATTGGCCCAATCACATCCATTCCCCACATGGAGAAAGGCCATAGCGAACTCATATTGTGCAGCTCATTTGGAGGAGCGTGAATAGCATTTCCGTGGACTTGGCATTGGTAGCATCTCGTGATGTGATCATCACAGTCAGCTTTGAGAGAGACCTAATAATGCCATGTTCTTAATATCTTTTTGGCCAGCAGATGACAGCTCATGTGTGGACCACGGACTCCACCGTGGACTTTATCCATCAATCTCTAGGCTTGCTCTTTATCTAGGAATCTTAAAAGGCCTATTCCAGTATCCCTCTTATAGAGTGAATCTCTGCTCAGATAGAACTTCATAGCCATTTTGTGAATTCACTTTTTTCCAACTTGGCTTGCTATAGCGGGTGTAAATCTATCTCGGAGATATTCCTTGATGCCTTGATACCAAGGCTGTTTTATAGAAGATATTTAATCTAAAACTTCTCCAATGTAATTCCCATATGTCGGGGCTTTTTGGGTTGTGAATTTGATGTTTGGAATTCCCCTTCTACCTAATATGTTGATCAGGGAAGCCAATCTCGCCAATGCGTCATCAAAGTCGTTCCTACCTAATATGTCTTTTCACATGCAGAATTTTAAAAATGTCAAAATCACTAATCTCACTACGAAGCATACTTGATGCAAATAAGCTTACCGGCCCGAATTATGAGGACTGGCTAAGAAATCTGAGAATTGTTCTCACTGCGGAAAAGATTTTTTATGTCCTAAATTCCACTATCCCTGAATCTGTTTCAGAAACAACCTCTGAGGAAGAGATTGCCACTTTCAATAAGTGGCAAGATGATGCATCTGTGGCTCAATGCATCATGCTTGCATCCATAAATAACGAGCTTCAGCGTCAGCACGTAAATATGGATGCTCCTGCTATGCTGCTTCACCTCAAGGAGTGTTTTGGTGAACAGAGTAGGACTGCTAGATATGAGATATCTAAGGAGCTCTTCCAATCTCGGATGACCGAGGGCACTGCCGTCGAGACTCATGTTCTGAAGGTAATCAATTAGATTGAACGCCTTGGACAGCTTGGGTTCGTCATGGATGGGGTGTTGAGTCAAGACTTGGTCTTGCAGTCACTCCCTGAGACCTTCTCGCAGTTTGTGGTTAATTTTCACATGAATAAGCTAGATGTCAGCTTACCTGAGCTGCTTAACATGCTGAAAACTGCAGAAGGTCACTTCTCATCCAAGAAGAACCATGTCTTGATGGTGGATTCTTCCAATAAAAGGAAGAGGCCCAAGGTGTCTTCTGAAAAGAAGAAATCTAAGAAGGCTAAGGGAAAAGGGAAAGAAAAGGAGCAAAAGAAACCTGAACCAGCTAAAGGAATGTGCTTTCATTGCATTGAACCGGGACATTGGAAGAGGAACTGCAAGAAGTTTCTAGCAGAGAAGAAGCTTGGAGAAGCTTCGACTTCCAATCAAGGTTTGTTTAGGATTGAAATTAATTTTTCTGAAAGTCATAATTCTACTTGGGTATTGGATATCGGCTGTGGTTCTCACATATGTAATACTGTGCAGGAACTGGTCAGAAGTAGAAAGCTGAACAAAGATGAGGTGATCCTACGAGTGGGAAATGGAGCAAAAGTTACTGCATTAGATGTAGGAACTTATTGTTTAGCAATGCCTTCAGACAAATCCATTTATCTTAATAATTGTTATTATGTTCTGAATATTATTAAAAATATTATTTCAATTTCTGTATTGGATATGGAAGGTTTTGACGTTATTATAAAGAACAATGGTTGTTCTATTTATAAAGACGATGTTTTATATGGTATTGGAAATTTGCGAAATGGACTTTATACACTTGACTTACAAGAAAATATATTTCAAATTGATCAAATTAAGAAAAGGAAAAGAGATGATATTAATTATACCTATATGTGGCACAGTAGACTCGGTCATATCAATGAAACAAGATTATCCAAGTTGCATAAAGATGGGCTCCTCTAGCTATCTGATTATGAATCATATCCAACTTGTGAATCTTGTCTCATGGGTAAAATGACTAAATCTCCTTTTAGTGGAAAAGGAGAGAGAGTTACAGAGTTATTGGCATTAATTCACACAGACGTTTGTCTTCCTATGACAACAAGTGGACGGGGTGGGTATTCTTATTTTATTACTTTCACTGATGATCACTCAAGATTTTGATATGTGTATTTAATGAAATACAAATCAGAATCATTTGAAAAGTTCAAAGAGTTCAGAAGTGAAGTAGAGAAACAAACGGGCAAGAGTATTAAGATACTTCGATCAGATCGAGGTGGAGAATACTTAAGCAGTGAGTTTCTCAATTGTCTCAGAGAAAATGGTATAATCTCACAATGGACTCCTCCAGGTACACCACAGTTAAATGGAGTATCTGAAAGGAGAAATCGAACACTATTGGACATGGTTCAATCCATGATGAGTTTTACCGACCTTCCAATTTCCTTCTGGGGATATGCCCTAGAAACGGCTGCATACCTACTTAACAAGGTACCTACCAAATCCGCCCCAAAGACTCCATATGAGATGTGGAAAGGGAGGAAACCAAATCTTAAGCATGTTAACACTTGGGGTTGTCCATCTTATGTCAAAAAGTTTGAAAATGATAAGCTACAGACTAAATTCGATAAGTATAGATTTGTGGGATACCCTAAAGAAACCGTAGGGTATTATTTCTATCATCCAACTGATCAAAAGGTGTTTGTTGCGAAACATGGTACCTTCTTGGAGAAAGAGTTTATCCATGAAGGGGTCAGTGGGAGCAAGATATATCTTGAAGAAGTTCAAGAACCACAAGTTACCACGGACCAAAGTCAGGTACCTAACCAAGTAGAAGAACCTACTGTACCACACCCTGTTCGTAAATCTGGAAAAGTACCGAAGATACCTGAGAGGTATGGATTCGTTATAGAGGATAACGATGAGGTACACATCATGAATGATGATGATCCATTGAATTACGAACAGGCTATGAGTAATAAAGACTCAGGAAAATGGCTTGAAGCCATGAAATCCAAAATGGACTCCATGTATGAAAACAAAGTATGGTCTTTGGTTTCACCACCTGAAGGTATTAAACCTATTGGGTGTAAAAGGGTTTTTAAGAAAAAGACTGGAGCAGACGGAAAGGTAGAGACCTAAAAGGCCTGACTGGTTGCAAAAGGTTTCAAACAAAGACAAGGAGTTGACTATGATGAAACCTTCTCACCAGTAGCCATGCTCAAGTCCATTCGGATTTTGCTTGCGATTGCAGCTTACAACGACTATGAGATCTGCAGATGGACATGAAAACAGCCTTCCTCAATGGGAAACTTGAGGAGGATGTGTATATGACACAGCCAGAGGGATTTATTTCAAAAGTTGGAACAAATCAAGTCTGTAATCTACAACGATCCATTTATGGGTTGAAGCAAGCTTCTCGTAGATGGAACATTCGTTTTGATAAGACAATCAAAGAGTTTGATTTTGTCAAAAACGAGGATGAACCATGTGTATACAAGAAGGTTAGTGGGAGCGCAGTATCATTCCTTGTATTATATGTTGATGATATATTACTGATAGGGAATGACATTCCTATGTTACAATCCATTAAAATCTGGTTATCTAAAAACTTCTCCATGAAGGACTTGGGTGAAGCATCCTATATTTTGGGGATAAAGATCTATAGAGATAGATCTAAAAGGATGCTCGGCTTATCCCAAGGAACGTACATTGATACGATGCTAAAGAGGTTTAGCATGGAAGATTCCAAAAGAGGTCTCATGCCGATGAGCCATGGAATAAATCTCTCCAAGAAACAGGCCCCAAAGACACCTTAGGAGAGAGACCGTATGAGTAAGATCCCTTATGTTTCTGCAATAGGATCTATCATGTACGGTATGATATGTACTAGACCGGATGTTGCTCACGCACTTAGTGTAACAAGCATATACTAGTCGAATCCAGGAGAAGAGCACTGGAAGGCAGTGAAAAATATCCTAAAGTACTTGAGAAGGACTAAAGATATTTTTCTTATCTACAGTGGGTCTGAATTAAAACTCGAGGGATTCACGGACTCAAGTTTTCAAACAGACCAAGATGACAGTAAATTTGTTTCAGGGTATGTGTTTACCTTGAACGGAGGTGCAGTGAGTTGGAAGAGTTCCAAGCAGCAAACGGTTGCTGATTCAGTGATAGAGGCAGAGTATATAGCTGCAAGTGAAGCTGCAAAGGAAGCTGTTTGGATGAAGAAGTTCATAACTGAACTTGGTGTGGTTCCTAGCATTGGAGAAGCATTTCCCGTATACTGTGACAACACCGGAGCGGTTGCACAGGCTAAGGAACCCAGGTCTCATCAGAAATCTAAACACTTGTTGCGGCGATTTCACTTGATCAGGGAGATCATTGAAAGAGGAGACGTCACCTTGGAGCGTGTAGACTCTCAAGACAACATTGCAGATCCATTTACTAAAGCTTTAACACAACAGCAGTTTGATCGTCACTTAGAGAAGATGGGTATGAGATACCATGGCGATTGGCTTTAGTGCAAGTGGGAGATTGATACTAGTGTGCATACAAGCCAATCATGTATGATGACAAAGCACATACTTTGTAAACAATCTTATTTATTTATTAATAAAATATTCATTTAAGGCATATAATTATCTACATGGTGCTGTTTTTTATAATATGTAAATAACCCATAGTTTTAAGCAATGCTTTTAGAATCATGATGAGATCATGATAATGAGATCTAAATTCTTAGAAAGCTTAAAAACTAAAATAGTTCCCAATTGTGGGATTACTAAAATGGGGATTAGTAAATTCGGATAGATTGGTTCATATGTTGCTTGCTCATTGGATGAGGATGACTGATCTCATGGTCATTTGTGTGGAGACACTAAAGTAAGTATGTAGGTGCTTATTGGAGAATAAGTTCACTGAACGTGACTCGCTATGGAATACCTAATGGAGTTTTACTCGCCTGTCAATAGGAATTCCTAATGTGATAGTAGTACATGTGATCCTTGGACTTGAGATCATCATAGTATCTTGTATGTAACAAATTATACTTTGACTAATTCCTTAAGGCCTTTTAAGGCATATATAGGGTATGCTTGGGTGTAATGAGTTACATATGGAGATAATGAATGATCAATAAAGAATCTACCACCTTTAGTAAAAGAGGAGATATGTCCTATGTGATTCGTTAAATGACAACCCAGGAATCCTTGGCCAAGGTAGAATGAAATTAGAAAGAGGTTTCTAATTTACATTATTTGGAGTTGTGCATTTTCTAATCGAAATACATATGATTAAATAAATTAAGACTTGACAGTAAATCCATGTCTTATATTTAATTGGGACATTGTATGGTGGAAGGATTGAATTATACGGTAACTATTAAATCACAGGTTTTTTTATGATTAATGTTGAAATCTATATTATCTGGAAAGTCGTTGATCGCTAGGGAGGCTTATCCCTATTGTAGAATAAATGTTATTTATTTAAATAGATTATTAATTTAATTTATTTATTTAAATAAGATTAGAATTTTTCTAATTGATTTATTCACAACCGGTTTAATATGGAGAATCTAAAGGGTCACACCATAAAAGGAAGAAAAATTATTTAAGATAAAAATGGCATGATAGTAATAATGCATTAAGTATAACTAATTTAATCTATGGTGATAGAAAAAATTAAATAACTTAATGTTTATTAGTTAATATTTTAGAAATATTAAATATAAATTAATTAGAGGAGTCTTATTAATATTATTATTATTTTAATTCCAAAGAAGTTTAGGAATTAATATAATATCAGTACTCTTTCTAAATCCTAATAAGATTAGGATATAAATTAATTAAAAGTGTTTAATTAATTAATTAAATAAAACCCTATTCTAATTGGATTAGGAGGGTTTACCTAATAGATATATAAGAGAGTCTTATATCAGAAATAAGGTAAGTGATTTTTTCCAAGGGTTGGGAGTACACATATTCTATAGAGATAGAAACAAAGGTTAAGCCAATAACCCATCTTCTTAAGTTCTTCATCTTCCTTGGTGGATCACCGTTAGAGGCCAAGCATTTGGGTGGCTGACATTGATCAAGGGAAGGAGCCACTACAGAGGAATCAAAGGAATTAAAGGAGAAGAATTTTTACCAGAGGAAGCTTGGATCTTCAAAGGTATAATTCCATCCTCTACTTCTATGTATTTACTAATAATTGATGCACAAGAAAGATTATGGTTAACGGTTTGTAAGAAAATTTTAAAATCTGATTTTTCATCCCTTCCGCTGTGTTTATGTAACTTGATTGCATGCTTATGTTTCTAGAAAACCCAACAGTAGTTTCAGAGCCAATCTTGTGCTAATTATCAGTTTATGTTATTCCATACATGTTTGATATGCAATTGGATCGAGTTCTTGGGCAACAAAATTTTTCCAGATTCTGCGCAGCTGCGCCAGTGCAAGGCATTCTTGCTGCGCCGTTTCCCTTTACATTCCTGGCGCAGCTGCGCTATTGGACAACAACTGGAATTTTTTTTTATTAATCAAATAAATAGTTTATTTAATTAATAAAGGTTTAAAATAAAGATGTTTATTTTATATAAAATATGATTTCAGAATTGCTAAAATTAAAGAGTTTAATTTGGAATTATTTTTGAATGAAATAAAGGAGTTTATTTTTCCAAAAACAAAGTTTAGCAAGCTTTTGCCCATTAACTGATATTAATACATATATGGAATGAATTTACTTTCATGAGATGAATAAGTTTTATTGATACATATGATGATATATATGTTAATAAAAGGGATTGATTATGGACTATGACCAATGTGATTTGATTTTATTTTGGATGAATGCTTGAATGTATGGGTTTTATAAAATGGGGTTTGCGTACGTCGTCTGCTCTGATTTTATTCTCGGTGAAAATTCTATCTCCCTCTTATGTACTTCCCCTTGACTGCTGATCAAGGTTTCTATTTAATTATAAATAGTTTATGTAATAGAGATAGTTAGAATTATCTTGAAGAAACTGGAGACCAAGGAGCAAGAAGCGAGTGAAGACCCGTTTGTACGGAGCCCGGGTTTAAATGTAATAGTTGCATTTAAATTTAAAATCTTGCACTCCTATGTTTGACCTTTTGGTTCACTTGGTGCTCTAGTGAACCAAACTAGAATAAAAGTCCATAATCAATCCAGGTAGAATATAGTATTCTATATTGCATGCTAAATATTATATATATTATAGTTTATGCAAATATGCTTCGCATGTTTAGTAAAATGACGCGTGTTTATATATATATATATATATATATATATATATATGTGTGTGTGTGTGTGTGTGTGTGTGTGCATGCGCGCTAAATAAGATGAGACGAATAATAACAAACCCCTCAAAGAAATAACATTAAGTCTGAAGCATTCAAATGATATTTGGAATAACGAACGTCGCCTTCTAGCATGATTAATTAATAGAGTATTAAATAATTAATATGAGTTTGTTGTGCTATCCACAAGGCGAATATTGAGTATTTAAGATGTTAATTAATCACATTTAATGCTTATCAAGAAAAGTGAACGATCTAGTGTTGTTGTACTATCCACAAGGACGAACATTTTTCTTTTTTGAATTTATGGAAGTGCTAGGTTGGACTTAACTTAAATCATTTTAGTTCGGATGTGCACACACATGACCATTATGATTTAAGAGGCAAAATAAAAGGAGTTACATAGTGATGTAATTGACAAGAGTTGTCTACCTATTTATTTGTATATCTCTTGTTGTGCTATCCACAAGGTTATATACATTTGAAATGGGATCCTTAATCTCCATAGCAAATCTTTAATTAGATGTTGCCGAACTATATAAGTGAGGGTAATATAGTTTGATGAAAATAGTAGGAGATACCAATTTAAAATAAAGACCTAAATTTATTTTGGTATGCAAAGTTAATAAAATGAATGTTTGCTAAAAATATTGTCTTTTCACATGCAGAATTTTTAAAATGTCAAAATCACTAATCTCACTATTAAGCACACTTGATGCAAATAAGCTTACCGGGCCAAATTATGAGGACTGGCTAAGAAATCTGAGAATTGTTCTCACTGCTGAAAAAATTTCTTATGTCTTACATTCAACTATCCCTGAATCTGTTTCGAAAACAACCTCTGAGGAAGAGATTGTCACTTTCAATAAGTGGCAAGATGATGCATCTATGGCTCAATGCATCATGCTCGCATCCATGAATAACGAGCTTCAGCGTCAGCACGTAAATATGGATGCTCCTGCTATGCTGCTTCACCTCAAGGAGTTGTTTGGTGAACAGAGTAGGACTGCTAGATATGAGATATCTAAGGAGCTCTTCCAATCTCGGATGACCGAGGGCACTGCCGTCGAGACTCATGTTCTGAAGGTAATCAATTAGATTGAACGCCTTGGACAGCTTGGGTTCGTCATGGATGGGGTGTTGAGTCAAGACTTGGTCTTGCAGTCACTCCCTGAGACCTTCTCGCAGTTTGTGGTTAATTTTCACATGAATAAGCTAGATGCCAGCTTGCCTGAGCTGCTTAACATGCTGAAAACTGCAGAAGGTCACCTCCTATCCAAGAAGAACCATATCTTGATGGTGGATTCTTCCAATAAAAGGAAAAGGCCCAAGGTATCTCCTGAAAAGAAGAAATCCAAGAAGGCTAAGGAAAAAGGGAAAGAAAAGGAACAAAAGAAACCTGAACTAGCTAAAGGAATGTGCTTTCATTGCAACGAGTCGGGACATTGGAAAAGGAACTACAAGAAGTATCTAGCAGAAAAGAAGCTTGGAGATGCTTCGACTTCTAATCAAGGTTTGTTTGTGATTGAAATTAGTTTTTCTGAAAGTCATAATTCTACTTGGGTATTGGATACCGGCTGTGGTTTTCACATATGTAATACTGTAGAGGGACTGGTCAGAAGTAGAAAGCTGAACAATGATGAGGTGATCCTACAAGTGGGGAATGGAGCAAAGGTTGCTGCATTAGCTGTTGGAACTTATTGTTTAGCAATGCCTTCAGGCAAGTCCATTTATCTTAATAATTGTTGTTATGTTTCGAATATTATTAAAAACATTATTTCAATTTCTGTATTGGATATGGAAGGATTTAACGTTGTTATAAAGAACAATAGTTGTTCTATTTATAAAGACGATGTTTTATATGTTATTGAAAATTTGCGAAATGGACTTTATACACTTGATTTACAAGAAAATATATTTCAAATTGAACAAACTAAGAAAAGGAAAAGAGATGATATTAATTATACCTACATGTGGCACTGTAGACTCGGTCATATCAATGAAACAAGATTATCCAAGTTGCATAAAGATGGGCTCCTCGAGCTATCCGATTATGAATCATATCCAACTTGTGAATCTTGTCTCATAAGTAAAATGACTAAATCTCCTTTTAGTGGAAAAAGGAGAAAGAGTTACAGAGTTATTGGCATTAATTCACACAGACGTTTGTCTTCCTATGACAACAAGTGCACGGGGTGGGTATTCTTATTTTATTACTTTCACTGATGATCACTCAAAATTTGAATATTTGTATTTAATGAAATACAAGTCAGAATCATTTGAAAAGTTCAAAGAGTTCAGTAGTGAAGTAAAGAAACAAACGGGCAAGAGTATAAAGATACTTCGATCAGATCGAGGTGGGGAATACTTAAGCGGTGAGTTTCTCAATTATCTCAAAGAAATTGGTATAATCTCACAATGGAGTCCTCCATGTACGCCACAGTTAAATGGAGTATCTGCAAGGAGAAATCGAACACTGTTGAACATGGTTCGATCCATGATGAGTTTTACCGACCTTCCAATTTCATTCTGGGGATATGCCCTAGAAACCGCTGCATACTTACTTAACAATGTACCTACCAAATCCGCCCCAAAGACTCCATATGAGATGTGGAAGGGGAGGAAACCAAACCTTAAGCATGTTAAGACTTGGGGTTCCCCAGCTTATGTCAAAAAGTTTTAAAATGATAAGCTACAGACTAAATTCGATAAGTGTAGATTTGTGGGATACCCTAAAAAAACTTTAGGGTATTATTTCTATCATCCAACTGATCAAAAGGTGTTTGTTGCGAAACATGCTGCCTTCTTGGAAAAGGAGTTTATCCATGAAGGGGTCAGTAGGAGTAAGATATATCTTGAAGAAGTTCAAGAACCACAAATTATCACGGATCAAAGTTAGGTACCTGACCAAGGAGAAGAACCTACTATACAACACCTTGTTAGTAAATCTGGAAAAGTACCGAAGATACCTGAGAGGTATGGATTCGTTATAGAGGATGACGATGAGGTACACATCATAAATGATGATGATCCATTAAATTACGAACAGGCTATGAGTAATAAAGACTCAGGGAAATGGCTTGAAGCTATGAAATTCGAAATGGACTCCATCTATGAAAATAAAGTATGGACTTTGGTTTCACCACCTGAAGGTATTAAGCCTATTGGGTGTAACTGGGTCTTTAAAAGAATGACGGGAGCGAACGGCAAGGTAGAGACCTATAAGGCCCGACTAGTTACAAAAGGTTTGAAACAAAAACAAGGAGTTGACTATTATGAAATCTTCTCACCAGTAGCTATGCTCATGTCCATTCGAATTTTGCTTGCGATTGCAGCTTATAACGACTATGAGGTCTGGCAGATCGACGTGAAAATGGCCTTCCTCAATGGGAAACTTGAGGAGGATGTGTATATGATACAGCCAGAGGAATTTGTTTCAACGGTTGGAACAAATCAAGTCTGTAAGCTGTAACGATCCATTTATGGATTGAAGCAAGCTTCTCGTAGATGGAACATTCGTTTTGATGAGACAATCAAAGAGTTTGATTTTATCAAAAACGACGATGAACCATGTGTGTACAAAAAGATTAGTGGGAGCGCAGTTTCATTCATTGTATTATATGTTGATGATATATTACTGATAGGGAATGACATTCCTATGCTACAATCGATTAAAATCTGGTTATCTAAACACTTCTCCATGAAGGATTTGAGAGAAGCATCTTATATTTTGGGGATAAAGATCTATAGAGATAGATCTAAAAGGATGCTTGGTTTATCCCAAGGAACGTACATTGATGCGATGCTAAAGAGGTTTAGCATGGAAGATTCCAAAAGAGGTCTCATGTCGATTAGCCATGGAATACATCTCTCCAAGAAACAGGCCCCAAAGACACCTGAGAAGAGAGACCGTATGAGTAAGATCCCATATGCTTCTGTAATAGGATCTATCATGTACGGTATGATATGTACTAGATCGGATGTTGCTCATGCACTTAGTGTAACGAGCAGATACCAGTCGAATCCTGGAGAAGAGCACTAGAAGACAGTGAAGAATATCCTAAAGTACTTGAGAAGGACTAAATATATTTTTCTTGTCTACGGTGGGTCTGAATTAAAACTCGGGGGATTCACGGACTCAAGTTTTCAAAAAGACCAAGATGACAGTAAATCTGCTTCAGGGTATGTGTTTACCTTGAATGGAGGCGTAGTGAGTTGGAAGAGTTCCAAGCAGCAAACAGTTGATGATTCAGTGACAGAGGCAGAGTATATAGCTGCAAGTGAAGCTGCATAGGAAGCTGTTTGGATGAAGAAGTTCATAACTGAACTTGGTGTGGTTCCTAGCATTGGAGAAGAAGTTCCCGTTTACTGTGACAACACAGGAGCAGTTGTACAGGCTAAGGAACCCAGGTCTTATCAGAAATCTAAACATGTGTTGCGGTAATTTCATTTGATCAGGGAGATCATTGAAAGAGGAGACGTCACCTTGGAGCGTGTGGACTCTCAAGACAACATTGCAGACCCATTTACTAAAGCTTTAACACAACAGCAGTTTGATCGTCACTTAGAGAAGACGGGTATGAGATACCATGACGATTGGCTTTAGTGCAAGTGGGAGATTGATACTAGTGTGCATACAAGCCAATCATGTAGGATGATAAAGCACATAGTTTGTAAACAATATTATTTATTTATTAATAAAATATTAATTTAAGGCATTTAATTAGCTACATAATGCTGTTTTTATAATAAATAACCCATAGTTTTAAGCAATGCATTTAGAATCATGATGAGATCATGCTAATGAGATCTAACTTATTAGAAAGTTTAAAAACTAAAATAGTTCCCAATTATGGGATTACTAAAATGGGGATTAGTAAATTCGGATAGATTGGTACATATGTTGCTTGGTCATTGGATGAGGATGACTGATCTCATGGTCATTTGTGTGGAGACACTAAAGCAAGTATGTAGGTGCTTATTGGAGAATAAGTTCACTGAACGTGACTCGCTATGGAATATCTAATGGAGTTTTACTCGCCTGTCAATAGAAATTCCTAATGTGATAGTAGTACAAGTAATCCTTGGACTTGAGATCATCATAGTATCTTGTATATAACAAATTATACTTTGACATATTCCTTAAGGCCTTTTAAGGTATATATAGGGTATGCTTGGGTATAATGAGTTACATATAGAGATAATGTATGATCAATAAAGAATCTACCACCTCTAGTAAAAGAGGAGATATGTCCTATGTGATTCGTTAAATGACAACCAGGAATCCTTGGCCAAGGTGGAAGTAAACTTAGAAAGAGGTTTCTAATTTGCATTATTTGGAGTTGTGCGTTTTCTAAAAGAAATACATATGATTAAATAAATTAAGACTTGACAGTAAATCCATGTCTTATATTTAATTGGAACATTGTATGGTGGAAGTATTGAATTGTACGGTAACTATTAACTCACAGGTTCTTTTTTGATTAATGTTGAAATCTATATTATCTAGAAACTCGTTGATCGCTAAGGAGGCTTATCACTATTGTAAAATAAATGTTATTTATTTAAATAGATTATTAGTTTAATTTATTTATTTAAATAAGATTAAAATTATTCTAATTGATTTATTCACAATCGATTTAATATGGAGAACCTAAAGGGTCACACTATAAGAGGAAGAAGAATTATTTAAGATGAAAATGACATGATAGTAATAATGCATTAAGTATAATTAATTTAATCTATGGTGATAGAATAAATTAAATAGCTTAATATTTATTATTTAATATTTTAGAAATATTAAATATAAATTAATAAGAGGAGTCTTATTAATATTATTATTATTATTATTATTTTAATTCTAAAGGAGTTTAGGAATTAATATAGTATCAGTACTCTTTCTCAATCCTAATAAGATTAGGATATAAATTAATTAAAAGTGTTTAATTAATTGATTAATTAAAACCCTATTCTAATTGGATTAGGAGGGTTAACCTAATCGATATATAAGAGAGTCTTATATCAGAAATAAGGTACGTGAAATTTTCCAAGGGTTGGGAGTAAACATATTCTCTAGAGATAGAAACAAAGGTTAAGCCAATAACCCATCTTCCTGAGTTCTTCATCTTTCTTGGTGGATCACCGTTAGAGGCCAAGCATTTGGGTGGCTGACATTGATCAAGGGAAGGAGCCACTACAGAGGAATCAAAGGAATTAAAGGTGTAGAACTTGTACCTGAGGAAGCTTGGATCTTCAAAGGTATAATTCCATCCTCTCCTTCTATGTATTGACTGATAATTGATGCACAAGAAAGATCATGGTTAAGGGTTTGTAAGAAAATTTTAAAATCTGATTTTTCATCCCTTCCGTTGCGTTTATGTAATTTGATTGCATGCTTATGTTTCTAGCAAACCCAACAAAATCAACCTTTATTCATTATAATTTAACCAAATTAACATTTAATCATAATTATAATTAAGTAATTTATATTCCAATTAAACAATTAAAATTTACAATTTAATTACTATATACAATTTGTCAAATTTATATTAACGAAATGTTATAGCAACTGGATGCATACACATTATTATGGAACAATTAAACTAATGCTTAAAATAAACTGCACAAGAAACTAAAGTCACTGCCCCTGTTCTGAACATGGCGCAGCTGCGCAGTCAGCTGCCCTGAAACCGGCGTAGCTACGCAGGGAAAGGATCTGGGAAGGGCAAGCGGCGCAGCTGCGCTGCTCCTGGCCTTGCTGCCGGCGCAGCTGCACATCAACTCGGCCAGACGCAGATAGCCACAGCTCTCTGCTTTACCAAACAACCCATAGAAGCTAACAAACGGAAAATTACAGTAACGTAGCCATTGTAACTCCATACACATGCAATAATACATAATATAACATGTTTCTACAACATAACAACCATCTAAATAATGATAATCACAGGTTTTAAAAATCCAATTTGGCCATTTACAAGAAAACTCATATTTTTCCAAAATAATCCACTATAAGAAATTTTCTCCATCAATTCCACTTTATATACATACATTATATACGTAATTAAATATAATCATCATAACCAATTCTAATTAGGCATAATAACACATATAAATTCCTAAATTTTCAATTCTAAAATCAATCAATATACAGAAAAGCATATGAACAAATCTTTTTCCATGAAACTTGTTTAAACAGTAGTTTATTTCTTGAACATCCTCTTATGTCATACAATTACCACAATCAACACATGGATAAAATACATATATATATAATTCATGATTTTTATAATTTCATAAAATTCACAGAAAACTAAAATTTATAGAAACTTAAAACAATGAAGAACAACTACTTAACGTTTTTAAAACTATGAGATAGTAATTACCTTTATGCTAAGAGATTGAAGAAGAATATGAAGATGATTTATCTAGCCTTCTCAAGCTTTTCTCTTCCTTTTTCCTTCTTTTTCTTCCTCTCTAACACACTGTATAGTTCTAACTTTCTCTACTCTTTTCTCTCTTCTTTCTTTAGCTTAGACTAACTTAGCGTAAACCAAACTAACGTATAATATAATACGTAGTAATAGATATAGGCTTAATTATATAATATAACTGACAAAATATATTAAGTATAATGTCAATTACAAATTTTTGAATTTAAAACTTAAGGTCATGTTTGGCAAACCCTTTATTTAAAAACAGATTATTAGCTAAGGCCTTGTTTTTTTTAAATCATTTAAAATTCATTTTCTTTTATTTTAACAAATCATTTTAACACATACTTTAATGTCATATTTTAATCAATTAAATATTAAACAACTAATTTAATCAATTAAAATCTAACATCAATAAATCACATAAAATTTGCCACATAATTATAATTAGTCGGTAATTATAATTCATGTAACACTTCATCACATAATTCATCTAATTCAATTATCTCAATTAAACTAGAACTATAATATAAAATTAATATACATCAACTAGATAAATATTAAACATTCATTTAATTAATATATAACACTTAATTAAATCACTCCATAAATCACATAATTTATTTATTTATTTAACTCAATAAATAATTCACATAAAATATTTATTTAACTCAATAAATATTTAAAATTATTATATAAAATCTCAATCATTACAGTCACTGTAATAACCGTGAATTTCATGAATAAATATTAATATTGATATTAATAAAAATGTGAATATTTATTTTATATAAATGTTTATATAGCATGAGGTGAGTAACTCAATTAAATTAATTGAATTTATGATAATTGAGAAAGTGTGGAGAAGTATGATAAGCTCGTGAAATACCTTGTGTGGCATGAGGATGGAATTTATGATGGTTTAATTAAATTAAAAAATGAATGAATTAATAAGTAAAGGAGTAATTAATATAATATTGTTAATTAATTGTTATTATGAGTAAACAATGAATTAATATAATAGATTAATGTTTATTCAATTAATTGCTAAGTGTAATATTATGTAATGGGTGATTGTGTATTAAAGTGCCTACACCTAAAGTATAATGGGGTGTGACACTACAATGTAACTATGTAATATATAGAACTATATAGTAAATGAATTATATAAGTTACATAAATGATGCTTATGTGACAACATGTTATGTGTGGATACATTAAATGCGTACCTTGGAAAATATTAAATTAAATTGAGTAAATAATTGTTATTTAATTAATAATTAAGTGTAATTGAAATAATAAGGTTTATGATAATGTGGAAAGATAATACTCAACTAAATCATATTTCGATATTATCAAAATGTATATGGATTATATAATGTGTATAAGTATATACCCCCAACTTGCTACAATGTAATATTATTATCGCATTAAAAGTCCATGTATACACCAAAATGAATTTAAAACCTAAGTATACATATATGTGTATGTGTATTAAACCTAATGAATGTTGGGATTATTACATTTCCAAATGCTGAGTTCTAATTTAGCCTTGTCCCTAATTTAGAGTCCCATTCTTCTTCTTCACGTATATTGCTAATAGCATAGCCTTTTCTCCTTCATTGCATTCCTCAAACTAGCTAATGATGGTCATAATGAAGAAGGGAGTGGGTGATGGGGGTGGTTGACCACTATTTCACCAAACTTTGAATAACCGTTGGCTTCTTCTTCCTCCTCTTGGTTTAGTTCATGGTGTAATGATTTGGCATGGTTAATCAATTCCTCTATAAATAGCAAGCTTCCCTTCTCATTTGATTTTGCTATGTTTTTGGATAGTTGATATAGAGAATAAGGATATTAGATTGAGAAAGAATTCTGAAATTGGGAAGCAAACTTAGTAATTCAAAGCCTCAAGAGGTATAACTCTTACAATGAGTTCTTAGTTTAAATATGATAAATTCATTGAAATTGTATGTATTAGTTAAAATTAGATATGTGAAATGATGTTAGTATTTTAGTAAAGGTTGTATGCATGTTATATATGCAATGTAGTTAATATCAAGCATGATTCATGAAGAATTTGAGAGTTGGTTTGAAGCTTTGCTGTTGCGGACAAACTTCTTGTCTGGAAACGGAGTGGCGCGGCCGCGCCACTTCCTAGTACGAATACGGCGCGACCGTACCGATCTACAGAAGAGGAATCCCACTTTTGTGGTTTCTGATTAATGGAGCATGCTAGCTCAACTTAATTAAGCCTATATAAGTCCCTGACATGCTAGTGTAAGTGGCCTGCATGTAATCACTTACCATAGCTTGGTTTTGATGACTTTCTAAAGGAAATTTGGAGTTTTCAAACATAAACTTGATGAACTAAGTACACTATAAGATATGAACTTGTGAGCATGCTTATGTGGTCTAGTTATGTGTGTACATGAGCATGATATATAATATGTGAATTTATTTTGCATGATTGGTTGGTTTAACATGAGATTTTCAAAGAAAACTTAAGTGTTTGGAAAACTTATGTTGTTGATTTACCTTATGTACATTCTGAAATTTATGACTACCATGATAGGACATGTTATACCTCTAGACATGATGGACATATACACCTATTTATATATGAGTATGTGAACTAAGCGATCATAGTTTCAAATGAGTTTAAATGAAGTAGAACTATGCTACCTTGAATTACATGACTAGAATAACTCGAACATTTATGATTAACGTACTTTGACCTCATTGCATATGTATAAATAACTAATCGTGAAAAACCTTTTTAATAGAACACGCTAAGCTTGTTAAGTGAAAGTGATAACGAATTTTATTGAAGGCAAGATAAAAGAATCAAACCTATCATAAACCTCATAATATGTATGTTCTGCATATATCATCATCAATGTATATGGGTGAGCAAGCTAGGCCATGCAAACTGATCTTCAGTTCTGGTTTGAACTGGGAGCAGCGCGGCCGCGCCACCCTGCAATGTAATTTGACTATTGTGGTTGTAATCTCAAAACTGATGCATGCTTGTATTGTTATCCTAATCTGCAATACCTGTTTTGTGAAGTATGCTAGTGTTAATGAGCATGTTAATGATAGAACCATATAATGGATAATTGTTTATAAACTTTTAAATGCTAAGTCAAAAGATTATTATGAACTATGTTATTTGATTTCATAGTATCATATAAACTAATTTCGTACTATGTGTATGTAAGGTATGTGATGGCATACGTATAGGATTGTACGACTAAGTTAGACTCTTATGTATGTGTTTAACTTACATATCAATTTTATGAATTCAACGTACATAACTAATGAAATACATATATACGTAACTACGTTACAATAGGATTGCAAAGTATCGATAAGCTAAAGGTTGATAAACTACGCTTAAGGCAAGTATCCTAACCTACACAATTACTTTTTGCAAGTATTCGAACCTTACACCTTATTGAGCAAGTTTCCTAATTCTTTTCACTTTACATTTTGTGTAAATTTGAATTGTTGCCATGTCGTACAAATATTGTTATTATTCGAACATCGACCTTATATCTTGATGTTGTTGCAAGCATTGAACCTATCGTTCCAAAATACATTAAAAAAGTTGTCTAAGCCATTTGATTCGGCTAGACTAATATCGTATGTGAGAAAGCTATCCAAACCAATTGACTTGGTGCAGACTCTAATAATTCTACTAAGATGAACAACCCTCATAAAAGGGGAAATTATATACAATTATCGGGAAACCGATATGCGCACATGAGTACGATTAAATGTTACGCATGACATAGGTTACTTTAGGCTGATCACTTGTTGTACTTGTTTTATTGGATTATCAACATATTACTGTTAATTCTAGAAAGAGTTCATAGTCCTTAGTGAATGCTCAGTGTTCATTATTCTTGAACCTTGAAAAGGTTAACACTTTGAATCTTGTTGATATCTTTCTGTCCATAGTGACTATTACTGAGAACTATTGATACTTCTCATTATTCTTGAACTATCATTTACGGTTATACCCTTGGGATTTGAAATCTATATTATTCACCCTTATTGCTGTATTACTTCCTGAGCAAACTTGCTGCTCATTTTTCTTTTCCTAAAACATTTCAGTTAAGAAAGAGCAGGGTGGACCCTCGGGCACGGATAAGGGCAAGGGCAAGGCTCCAGAGTAGCTTTGTACTTAGTTAGAATTTTTATGATGATGTAATAAGACTTAATTCGTATTTATATATTTGCTATGTATTAGCTATGTTTAAGTTACGAGGCCTTGGGATATAAATAATTATATTAAATAAATGTAATTTATTCTATCATTCCGTTGTGTGAGATGTTATTAGTTATTTAGAAAGTGGCGAACTAAATTCGAGACACGAGTGGTCCGAATTTGGGGGCGTCACAGTCACCACAATCTCTCCGTTGTCTATTAAGTCTTAGATTTTGTGCTTGAGAGACCAACAGTCTTGTGTAACTTAGCCCGTGGATCCAGAATGATATGCACACTCTTTGCTTGTGTCGAAATTCAGTCCACCGGTACTGGTTGGTGGAAGGAGTTGAACAATCTTTTTTTGTGCCGTAAACAATTTCAGCACATTTTCTAATGAATCCCCTAAGGGGGTGAACGTTCTTCAACATCTGGCCTCCGTAGTTTTCTGAAATGGAGGATTAGAAAGTTGGGTTGGAGCTTGAAAAGGGAAATAGCTCCTCCTTTGAATGGGCATGCTGCTCGAATTGCCCCTCTGATTCTGTGCTTGCAATACTAAGGACACTTCTTCCTCTTTCTTCTTATGTACTCTATGGGGATTACTCCCATAGCTTCCAGATTAGATATGCTCGGTAATGGCTTCCAAGGCTAAAAGATCTTTTATCCTCCCAGACTTTATCCCCATCTCAGTCATTTCTCCGTGTTTGATCATCTCCGATAATGGTTTTCCTATTCCAGCTAGGACCCTTTTGTAATACGGAGCTTCTTGAATGTCAATAAAGGTCTTAACTATCTTAGACTTAGTCATAGGCGGGGTGAATTGTGCTGCCACCCGCCTCCATCGTTGGGCATACTCTCTGAATGACTCAGCGCTTTGCTTTTTGCTTTTGGTTATTTGATATCTGTCTGGAGCCATCTGAGACTGGAAGCTGTATTAATTGAGGAAGGCATGTGCTAACTCTTTCTAGCTGTTAATCTTTGAATTGTCCAGTCGGGCATACCAAGCTCTAGCCTCTCTGGCCAGACTCTTCTGGAACAATTGCATTCTGAGTTTCTTGTCCTCTGCATAAGATCCAAACTCTCCAATGAATACATTCAAATGGGTGTAGGGATCTCTTAATCCATCATATTTCTCAAAATCAGGGACTTAAAATTTTTCTGGATAACGAGCCCCTGGAAATATACATAAGTCTTAATAATTGACACTCCCAAATACCCTAGTCCCTTTGATAGATCGGATGGTTTCTTCCATTTGTTGTACAATCTTCAGAATATCACCAGCTTCCTGCTCTTTGTTTAGGTTGATGATTTTAGGGGTTTTGTTGGTCATATACTGGTTCTGTGGTTCAGGAATCTGAGTATCTTTTATTTTCGGTCTCTTGACTGTCACCAGGTGTAGATAGTCTGTATGATCGGTTGTTTGTTTCCCTTGAAGTCCTTTGCTTTGTTCTTTCAAAAAAAATAGCCAATTCGGCTATCTTGTTTTTTAGTCCTTCAAACTATTCCCTAGAAATAGGGGTAGATTCAGTTTGAGCACTTGAAGCCATGTCTGGAGATGGACTTGCTGCTTTCTTAGATTTCAACCTAGTGACGGGACCAATTTTCACCTACAATAAACGTATGTGTGTTAATTTTGAGGTATATATATCAATAGGATGCATGTTATGCTATATATTTATTTTTGAGGTTTTTTATTCTCATCCTATAAACAAAGATTAGTTGTTTTGATGACAGGATAGCATGACGGGATTTACAAGACTGTATATTTACATTGAATATTAAAATTTACATAAGAATTGGAAGATTGACAATTAAATTGAAATTGGAAGGCATGAAGAAGCTTCCCTTCGGATTTGGTTAATAAGAGGCTGACCTATCTTAGGCTACTCTCGCGACTTTTCGGCATGAAGGTCCCCAGATCATTGCAATCTACTAGAGGGGAAATTAATCTGATCTTTCAATTGGAGCGGATCTGAGTGGTGCCTTTTCTGAGCCTCGCAGGATTAGTCTCCTTTGAGTCCAATAATCAAACACCAACGTGTTTGCCTCCTGGTGGAGGAATCACACAACATTCATTCACATACATCGCGTCTCACCGTATGAAATGATGACATTGTGTGAAGCAGTAATATAAAGTAGTAAAGCATTCATGCACATCCATTCAATTAAAAATGCAGCATCCATAAACACGCAGATATAAAAGGGAAATTTTGAAAAGATTTGAACGCTGCCTAAGCCCTCTACTGTCCCCAGCAGAGTCGCCACCTGTCGACTTCGGGAAAAATTCGGTCAACTTTTAGACCTGATCTTTCTCTCTTCCTATGTTTTTTTGTTGTTTTCTACCCTTATTGCATTATCTGTTTTATAAAGGGTGAAATTTTTTAGGAAAAGGCCAACATGTATCATGTCGACGATTTGAACGGTTTACAGAGTCAAAAGTTGGTAGATTTTGAAATGGTTGTACCAACTCAACCGAGTTTTGTTTGATTTTACAAGTAGGCCCAATTACTAGACACTATTAAAACTTGATCTTGAAATAGAGATTTTAAAGTTCGGGGGCTTAGTTAAGTGAGGGGAAGGTGTTAGGCACCCCCAACTCCCATGAAACATGATACCGCATCTTTTCAATATTTCTCTTTTATGTTGCAATGTGTGTGTGTATACTATAAGTAATTGAGCCTACGTTTAATTGATTTGAAAGTATTGTCGTGTTTCGTTGAACCTTTATATGAAGGGTTTGATTTGATTTGCAAAAGTCCTTTTTAGACAAGATATGAAAATGATATTTTTTGAAAGGTGGTTTTCAAACCCTTTCGCACACGTAGGAATTGAAACATGTTGATACTTCCATTTTATTCTTTTCAGCCTTCGGCTCGATTTAGATGGTGATTGTCGGGCTGTAAAATATATACAAATACCGGTCTTCTCATGGGTATGACAGCCATCAAAGTGACTCTGTAACGACCCCAAAATTCATACAATGCAACTCTCGACATCGGTCGTTAACAATACATCCTTATTCAGACTTTACATCATTAATCAATGATACAATCACTAAAAATACGGAATATTTAAAACTTTTATATTATTCCTTCTTTATTATCCCTGAATCTCAACCTTTATCATTACATAACTTTGATTCAACCTTATTTCATGAATCGCTTCGTCAGAGTTATTATAAACTAAAACTTACAACCACTTTCAATAACCCTTATACATCGGGTAACATTTAAACTTTACAACTCAACATCTGTTAACCATCATACATTATCAAGTACATTATCTGAAACCTTAAACAGGGTCCAAAACAATAACAATTTAGCCAAAGTATATAAATCTTCATGCATTACATCTGATTCATTTCTTTCAAGTAGCACATAGCGTTACCTTGAATCCTTAACCTGCAAAAGTGATTATTTGCAAGAATGAGCTCGACAGCTCAGCAAGATCTAACAGCTTTCATGCATCACATAGCACATAAATACATGCTCAACATACATCTCATAATAATTAAAGTAACATGGCATACATGCTCTACTTCACATAACAAATATAAAGATTGAGTTCCTTACTCAATCAATCTTCGGCACTCTTTCACATTTATGAATTGGGTGTTATACAATAGGTTCTTCTACTTGGTCAGGTACTTGACTTTGATCCATTGTAATTTGTGGGTCTTGAACTTCTTCAAGATATATTTTACTCCCACTGACCCCTTCAAGGATAAATTCTTTTTCCAAGAAAGCAGCATGTTTCATAACAAACACCTTCTGATCAGTATGATGATAGAAGTAATACCCTGACGTTTCTTTAAGGTATCCCACAAATCTACATTTTTCAAATATAGTATGCAGCCTATCATTTTCAAACTTTTTGACATAAGCTAGATAACCCCAAGTCTCAACATGTTTAAGATTTGGTTTCCTCCCTGTCCATAACTCATATGAAGTGTTTGGGATGGATTTGGTAGGTACCTTATTAAGTAGGTATGTAGCCACTTTTAGGGCATAGCCCTAGAATGATACTAGAAGATCGATAAAACTCATCATGGATCGAACCATGTCCAACAATTATCGATTTCTACTTTCAGATACACCATTCAATTGTGGTGTTCCTGGTGGAGTCCATTATGAGATTATACCATTTTCATTGAGACAATTGAGAAACTCACCTCTTAAGTATTCACCACGTCAATCAGATCGAAGAATCTTAATACTCTTGCCGATTTGTTTCTCTACTTCACTTTTGAATTCTTTGAACTTTTCAAACGATTCAGATTTGTATTTCATTAAATACACATATCTATATCTTGAATGATCATCAGTGAAAGTAATGAAATAAGAATACACTCATCGTGCATTTGTTGTCATAGGTCCACATACATCTGTGTATATCAACGCTACAAACTCTATAACTTTTTCTCCTTTTCTACTAAAAGGGGATTTAGTAATTTTACCAATGAGACAAGATTCACAAGTTGGATATGATTCATAATCAGATAGCTCGAAGAGCTCATCCTTATGCAACTTGGATAATCTTGTTTCATTGATATGACCAAGTCTACAGTGCCACATAAAGGTATAATTAACATCGGCTGTTTTCCTATTATTAGTTTGTTCAATTTGAAGTATATTTTCATTCAAGTCAATCATTTAAAGTCCATTCAATAAATTACCAACATAATATAAAACATTTTTATTATAAATGGAAAAACTATTGCTCTTTATAATAATATCAAAACCTTCCATATCGAATACAGAAATCAAAATAATGTTTCTAATGAGTGTTGGAACATAATAACAATTATTTAAATAAATGGACTTGACCGAAGGTCAAACAATAAGTTCCTATAGCTAATGCAACAACCTTTGCTCCATTTTCCACTCGTAGGACGACTTCATCCTTGTTCAACTTTCTATTTCTGACCAGTCTCTGCATAGTATTACATATGTGAGAACTGAAGTCGGTATCTAATACCTAAGTAGAATTTTAACTATGAGAAAAATTATTTTCAATCATGAAAAAATCTAAAACTTCTCTAAGCTTCTTCAGCTTTTGTTTTGCAAGGTACTTATTGTAAAGACCAAATTTTTTTAAATGATTATATATTTATAATTTTACGAATGAATTTTTTTATATATATTATTATTTTACTATTTATTATCATTGTTGTTATCATTAGTACTTTGAACAAATGCGATATGATTAAGCAAGTTAATCAATTTAATGATTATGAGTTGACTAAGATAGGAAGCCAAGATGAATAACTGATCAAAATTCTAATTTGAATTTCAAATAGAGATTTGAAAATTAATACATTTATTAATATAATTGTATTTAAGAATGATATGTATTTGTATTTATGTGAGTATTTAAATTTAACAAGAATTTATCAATAATGATAAATACGTTATGACTTATGTGGATTATGTATGTGATAAAATATATATATTATTTAATGTGTATATATTTATTTAGCATATAATGAGAATTAAGAATAAATTCATGTAACCTAATATATATATTAGGTATGAAAATTAAATAACCTAAGGGTTATAATATAAAAGAATTTTAGTATTTAAAATATATACTAACCCTAAGGGATTTATTTTATACATCTCTATTAGTTAATTTTATAACTTAACTAAAGCAAGTCTAATTTGGCTATAAAAAATTTAAGGTATATAAGTTATTATTTAAATTACAAATGAGTAAGATGAAAACCCTAATTCAATGTCTAGGTTAAGAATAAAATTAAAAGTGTTGGACCTAACCTAATTTCATGATCTAAAACATTTTTATTAGAGAGCCCAACAATTTAATTTAATGACCCAAGCTTGGCCCAAATTGAAATGGACTTAATAAGTC
Source organism: Panax stipuleanatus (assembly GCA_020205555.1). Lineage (NCBI taxonomy): Eukaryota > Viridiplantae > Streptophyta > Magnoliopsida > Apiales > Araliaceae > Panax > Panax stipuleanatus. The sequence continues at coordinate 90,655,711 of CM035118.1, forward strand.
ATTTGACAAGCTAAATAAGCAATAAAACAATCCACAAATGGGCTAGAAAAGGGGGTATTTTCGGCCCAAACAAGGAGAAGAGGAAAAGAACATGTGGGATAATTATTTTACTTCACAAATTTGGATAACCCACTCCTACACTTAAGCCATATGTCCAATTCTTATTTACACAACACTTATAACTAAGAGTGCAAGTACTCTCAAGTGTTCAAACAACTTAAAATGACGAGAGAAGAGAGAATTTGGGACATAGTGACTAGATACACAAAATATATCTACACCTGATAAGTAGGTTTTTAACCTACTTAATAAGTATTTCTTAGCTTGTTATATTGCATTTACTTTAGTATGCATGTTACTTTTCATGTGTTTTGTGTTAATGTGCAGGAATATAGAGTGATTGGGCAGAAGAAGATAAAAGCAGCAAATTTGGGCTTGTTGACTAACTGGCGCGGGGCGCACTGCAATTGCAAAGGAACTGGAGCGGGCCGCGCAGCTATAAAGACTAGAGATTCCTGCATACCTAGCGCGGGGCGGGCCAGGAGAAGAAGAAGATGGGCGCGGGGCGCGCCAGACGGACGGGCTGACCTGATTTAAATGTTTTTAATTGCAAAGTTGAGTAGGATTAGGACTGTAGACTTGCCTTATTAGACTAGGGTTTTGTTAGACTATATATATTAGTTGTTTTACTAGGTTGAGACTATCTTGGATCATATATTTCATCTTTCATCTTGGAGGCTATTCATCAAGGCATGTCAGGCTAATTCATTTATTCAATTCTGAAGGGATGTTGAATCGGATTAACAATTTATGGTTTGATTAAAGTTTATAATATTTATTCTTTCATATTGAGATTTATTCTGATTATCTACATGAACTTTTATATATGTTATTCAATTGATTAATTTGGTTTCTGCAGGATTAAATTAATAAATTGATATCATCTGCTAGATTAAGACAGATTTTAAGCAAACGAAGTGTGTCTAATCTAAGTAGCAATTAATAGTATTTTATTGTGGACAAGCTTTGAAATATTGTTAAGATATTCATAAGACAAGTTAAATAATTTCTGATTGTGTAATTATTGCTTGAAATAAACTAATTCTCATGCTTAATACTCCTATCATATTAAATCTAGGCTGATAGTTCTAGGTTGTATATTCATTAGATCTCTTGTTGGCGATCGTCGCATTAGATCTACACTTAAGGAGAATTTTGGATAATTTGCGATCGCGGTTATCTAAGGTTATTAATCTTAGTAGAATATTAATAGTATATTAACTTGATTAATTCATAATTATGAACTGAAGAATTGAACTCTTTTACTTATTGATATTTTCTTATTAATTCACTTTAGTTAAATTAAACTGTTTTCAATGAAATCCCCCAATTCATTGGAAATCATTGGATAGTTAAAATACAATTCACTCTCAGTGGGATCGATCCTTGTTTATTGTTATACTGATTCTTGAGTTAGTAGAACCTGAGTAAGGTAAATTTTGTAGTGCTAGACGACAGCTACCAACACCTTTTTACTAATACTCTAAATCATTTCGTTTCTCTCTCCTTTCTTATTAGCTAACACAAAAGAAAACCAAGTGAAAGAGAGAGATAGATTTCGGGCAGCACATAGAAGGAGAGAATAGAGAGTTTTGAAAGCTATCTAATTCCTGAAACAAATCATAGAAAGAAGAAGAAATAAAATCAAGCAAAGGTATAAAAATTTGTATCTTTAATCTAGTTTATTTATTCTTGTTTTTATGTTATTTTGATTATCAAAAGGTTATGATCGTGAGATCTAAAACTCTAGATCTACAGGTTTATAAGCCTATTATGTGTAGATCTAACCCTTTTGAGTGTCAAAAGTTAGATCTAAAGTAAGAAAATGAAAACTATGTTTTGAAAATGAGAAAACCCTAAAATTTTATACTTTGTAAGCTTATAACTTGAGATCTATAACTTTGTTTTATGATCCGTTAAAGAGGGGTGCTAGATATATAAATTAAATACTAAACCCAAGTGGTAGCACTCAAAAACAATATGTTTAAAAGTCGTAGTGATGGTTTTTGTCGAAACAGTCCAGGTAGTAAATAAAAAGTCCATAAATCTTGCTGACTATACACTTCCAGGGACATTTTCGTCAACCTTTTTTACTTCAAAAATTCTGGAAAAATATGGAGAGATAATATAAGAGGTTATGTGAGTCCTAGAAAAATTTGAGAATTTTTGGCCATGTATAATGAGAGTTATAGCTGATACAGTGAAGGACTACTTTCAAAAGTACTGTAGACACTCGAAATTTCGCTTTCTTTGTACAAACCTTGCAGAAGGGCAAAAGCATAATTGTACTTTGGAGATAACCCCGAGGTAGGAAAAAAGAGCCAGGTCATCTCGGAGACAACCTCGGGCGTGATGCAAGGGACCAATGACATCCGAACATATCGCGAACCGAGCGAGGATCGTCGAGCTAAGACAGTGTTCACCGAAAACCACCTCAGCAAACCTCGAACGGCGTGCCATCGAAGATAAGCCGGCTTACTGATACCTGGACTTGGAGGATATTTCTCGGCTACGAGTATCAACTTCCCGAGCCCTAATTCAGTCAGACTCAATCTTATCTTGCTACATTCATCAAAGACTTTTCGAAAGGTCGAGCTACGGAGGTCAACTTCTGTCGAACCAGGACTGAAGGATCACCTGTCAAGAGTGTGGGGCCCACCTAGCCTAGCCGCATCCATATATATGGCTAGATGCATGTATGTATGGGGCTGGCTCGGCCAACTTATATCACCCACACTAGTTCATTTGTAAAAAAAAAGGAGAAAAAGAAAGAGAAAAATTTTTTAGAGAGAGAAAAGACATTCTAGAGAGAAAGAGAGGCTCGGGTTTTGCACATTAACACCATCTTGAAGCTTAATCATCTCATTTAGTCCCTACTTAAAGTCCCGGGAGTGTTCCACGTTGGCCACGGGAATTAAAACGCTTGTTCACGCGTCCCCCAAGGTGAAACAAAGCACTTTCTAGTTTCGTTCTTTGTAAACGTTGTTTAAATACTAGATTGATGATATATCTTTTTTAAATATAGTTAAAGTTGTTATATTTTAAGCATATTTTGTAATAGTTGGTAGATATTACGTTTCTATCGGTTATATTGTGCTTAGTATGTTGTAAATCGATCGCGAAGGCTAGATCTACCTAGATCTAAGCCAAATCTAGCCTTTGAGAGGTTATTAAGCATGAAGCTTTAACCAGTGTGCTAGATCGGCTTAGAGTCATGGATGATCTACGGATTTATTTCTTTAAACGGTCCCGGTTACCCCGTTTAACCCTACATCTATATTTAGAGGTGAAAGGGGTCCGAAATGGCTTAAAATAGTGATCCAACCCTTTTTAACGTTGTTTCATGCATATCATCAAAATGATTTCTAATAAAATTGCAAAGAGATTTCGATCATAATAAAGCGATTCGAGGTATATCTGTTGTCCGTTATATATAACGACAATTAATGCGCAAGTATACGCGGTTAACAAGTAATAAAGTGAAAGTACAGATATCGTTCCCACGAGGAATTAACAGATAAAAGGTCGCCAAATCAATAGTCCGTAATCATCTCGGTCTTATTTAAACGGGCGGTAAAGAGAATGAATTTAAACTAAGCTTAAGCCATAAATAACTTAAGTATATTATCCACAAGATTCAATAACATCATCTAAATATACAATGTAATAACAAAGAGAGATTAAGGATAGAGATTTCAAATCTTTCTCCAAGCTTGGACCCTTGATGTCAATCCTCTTGCTTCAATCTTCACACACTAACAAAACCCTAGAATCTAACTAACTAACACTAAACTAGCACTAATCTACTCTCTAATCTACTCCTAATCTAGACTAAACAAGATGTAAAGGAAGAAAAGAGAGGAACTAGGGCTTAGGGCCAATATATGATGCCATTTCTTGCCACAAACGAGCCCCCTTATATTCCAATCAAAAGCCAAGTCCCGTTCAATTGAAAAGTCAAGTCTGGCATAGTTGGGGACTAGCGCGGCCGCGCCCAAAATACCCTAGAAATCCGCGCGCCTACGCCAAGGATTTTCTGCTGCAGAGTCCTCTGGGAAAACGGCCATAACTTTTGATTTGGAAGGAGTTACGAGGCCTTCCACCTGTCAAATCGAAGCTATCAAAGAGCTCTATAACTTTTATTCTTTGAGCATTGAGAAATAATGGATGGATGAAGGCTGAAATTGAGCTCCAAGTGACAGCTGTGCATGAAAACTCAAAACCGTGAGGTTTGACGTCTGTTGGTATACGGGGCATAACTCTCGCCTCCGAACTCCGATTTGGATGATTCAAGATGTTTCGGAAAGCTTATAAGATGCTCTACAATATGAACCAAGTTTCAATCCAAGAACATGAAATGAACGTGAACCACCCAAGTGATGTCCGGATTGCACTTCCTTCATATTTTTGCTTCAAAGGCCATTCTTGCTCCTTTTGGCCTCTAGACTCGTGGCATCACCTTCATTTCTTCCTCACCCATGCTATCTTTATGCTTTAAGCCCATTTCAATACTTTGTCCCATTTAAGCGTTCTTTTGCCCTTTTAAGCTCAATTTGCACTCGGAGAATTTCTAAACCTGATAATCACAAAACAAAGGAAAAACATATAAAAGGCACAATGATACTTGAGTTTAAGCAACAGAATGAGTTGGTTACTATCTGAATAAGTGGTCATAAAATCCACTTATCAATATCACATAATAAACGTATAGAATAAAAGGAAGTATCGAAGTCCTCGATTCCTAGTTGGGCAAATGATTTGAAAACCTTACTTTCTAAAACATCATTTCAATTCATAAATCTTGTTAAAAATGAATTTTTTGTCAAATTAAATCATTTGTACCTAGGCACAAAAGTGGTACAACATTACTTTCAAGTCACCCAAAATAAAGACTTAGAGTAAAAACTAATAAAGCTTTCGAAATAAAACACACACACACACACACACACATACTGACACACACACACAATTTATGCACAGAAAATCATTAAGATGCGGTACCGTGCTTGCACGGTAGTCTGGGGGTGCCTAACAGCTTCCCCCCGCTTAACCTAGCCCGCGGATTCCACGAATCTAGGGTTTCAAGACCAATCTTTTGAAGTCACATATTGGACCATATTGCGAAAACTATTCAAACCTCAGATGAGTTGGTACATCCATTTAAACTATACCAACTGGCGACTCTGTCTCATTCGGTCCAATTATCAAAATAAAATCAATCTTTTCAAAGTCGTCTACACTTATGTCGGTACCTCTTTCCTAAAAACCCGCCCTTCAATAAAATCCGTAGCCATAGAGAAATGGAAAAGGGTAGACAAGCCAAAGGAAAGACGAAAATCAAAACCAATGAAAAAGGACTTCTCTTTAAATAAAAAGGAGCAAAAAATTTTCCCGACGTCCACAGGTGGCAACTCTGTTGGGGATTAACGAGAGCTTAAGCCGTGTCCAATCTTTTTAATTTTCATTCTGCATGTGCATCTTGTGTGAATGATCTTTGTGTGTGATAATTGTCTCAATCTTTAAGCATTTTTTGTATTAGTTCCTCGCACAATATATTAGTGCTTCGCATAATGTCATCATATTACATAACGGTGAAGACATGAATGTATGTGAATGTATTATATGTGGTACCTCTATTAGGAGGCAATCCCATCAGTTGTTTATTACTGGACTCCTCTGGGTGATTCCATTATGAGGCTCAGGAAAGGCACCACTCAGATCCGCTCTAATTGAAAAATGGATATTTTCATCAAGTAAATTGCGAAGATCTGGGAACCAATTTCAAATAGCCCGTGAGAGTAACCCTAAGATAGGTCAACCTTTGATAAACCAAACGCGCAGTGTTCTTCTTCATGCCCTATTTACTCTTCTGCGTAAATAAATAACAATCATCTGAAACTGTAACACATACATCTTTTATATCCTGTTATCAATTCAACTAACTCATTGTGTTGCAGGAAAAGATAAAAAAACCCATTAAACTAATGCATAGCATACTATGCATCCATGTCCACCAATATCCAGTCTAAACTAGATATCAATTTTGTACAGATTGGTCCTAGAACTCGATTTCGAGCCAAAAAGGCCAGTTCACCACCGTTCAAGATGGCTGAAGGAAGTTTATCTGAACATATCCCTATATCTCGAGATGAATTCGAGAAGTTTAAGAAACAAATGGCCTAGATGACGACCCTGTTAAGAGAACAGTGCAAAGTATCTCAGGAGTCTAAGCATAAGAGTCAGACTGAACCCTCTATGCAAGGAGATATGAAAATACCCGAAAAAGGAATGTGATACCCAAATGTCCACACCTATTTCTCCCCTCGATATTGAAGTAACCAAGGAGGCCTCGATCCAGAAGATGACACAGAAAATCATCGACCTCTGGGAGGACAAAGACACTGGAGATATTAGGAAGAAAGTTAAACAAATGGAGGACGCTATTCGATTTATGAAAGGGATAGGATCCCACGAGAGCGTGAATTATTCAAATCTATGTATTTTCCCAAAGCCGATATACCCGGATAAGTTTCAAGTCCTCGAGTTAGAGAAATATAACGGACTGGGAGATCCATACACTTACTTAAAAGTTTACATAGGTGAACTTGGAACTTACGCCGAGGATGAAAACCTCAGGATGCAACTGATAGTAATGTGCATACAAGCCAATCATGTATGATGATAAAGCACATACTTTATAAACAATTTTATTTATTTATTAATAAAATATTAATTTAAGGCATTTAATTATCTACATGGTGCTGTTTTTATAATATGTAAATAACCTATAGTTTTAAGCAATGATTTTAAAATCATGATGAGATCATGCTAATGAGATCTAAATTCATAGAAAGCTTAAAAACTAAAATAGTTCCCAATTATGGGATTACTAATATGGGGATTAGTAAATCCGGATAGATTGGTATATATGTTGCTTGCTCATTGGATGAGGATGACTGATCTCATGGTCATTTGTGTGGAGACACTAAAGCAAGTATGTAGGTGCTTATTGGAGAATAAGTTCACTGAACGTGACTCGCTATGGAATACCTAATGGAGTTTTACTCGCCTGTCAATAGAAATTACTAATGTGATAGTAGTACAAGTGATCCTTGGAGTTGAGATCATCATAGTATCTTGTATATAACAAATTATACTCTGCCTTATTCCTTAAGGCCTTTTAAGGTATATATAGGGTATGCTTGGGTATAATGAGTTACATATGGAGACAATGCATGATCAATAAAGAATCTACCACCTCTAGTAAAAGAGGAGATATGTCCTATGTGATTCGTTAAATGACAACCAGAAATCCTTGGCCAAGGTGGAATGAAATTAGAAAGAGGTTTCTAATTTGCATTATTTGGAGTTGTGCGTTTTCTAATCGAAATACATATGATTAAATAAATTAAGACTTGACAGTAAATCCATGTCTTATATTTAATTCGAACATTGTATGGTGGAAGGAATGAATTGTACGGTAACTATTAACTCGCAGGTTCTTTTATGATTAATGTTGAAATCTATATTATCTGGAAAGTCGTTGATCGCTAGGGAGGCTTATCTTTATTGTAGAATAAATGTTATTTATTTAAATAGATTAGTAGTTTAATTTATTTATTTAAATAAGATTAGAATTGTTCTAATTAATTTATTCACAACCGGTTTAATATGGAGAACCTAAATGGTCACACCATAAAGGAAGAAGAATTATTTAAGATAAAAATGGCATGATAGTAATAAAGCATTAAGTATAATTAATTTAATTTATGGCGATATAATAAATTAAATAGCTTAATATTTATTATTTAATATTTTAGAAATATTAAATATAAATTAATAAGAGCAATCTTATTAATATTATTATTATTATTATTTTAATTCTAAAGGAGTTTAGGAATTAATATAATATTAGTACTCTCTTTCAATCCTAATAAGATTAGGATATAAATTAATTAAAAGTGTTTAATTAATTAATTAAATAAAATCCTATTCTAATTGGATTAGGAGGGTTAAACTAATAGATATATAAGAGAGTCTTATATCAGAAATAAGGTACGTGAATTTTTCAAGGGTTGGGAGTACACATATTCTATAGAGATAGAAACAAAGTTTAAGCCAATAACCCATCTTATTGAGTTCGTCATCTTCCTTGGTGGATCACCGTTAGAGGCCAAACATTTGGGTGGCTGACATTGATCAAGGGAAGGAGCCACTACAGAGAAATCAAAGGAATCAAAGGAGTAGAACTTATACCTGAGGAAGCTTGGATCTTCAAAGGTATAATTCCATCCTCTCCTTCTATGTATTGACTGATAATTGATGCACAAGAAAGATCATGGTTAAGGGTTTGTAAGAAAATTTTAAAATTTGATTTTTCATCCCTTCCGCTGCGTTTATGTAATTTGATTGCATGCTTATGTTTCTAGCAAACCCAACAGCAACTGTTTTAGAAGAGCCTTACCGGTGAAGCTCGAACGTGGTACGCGTGGATAGACAATTCCAAAGTCAGAGGTTGGGAAGATTTGGCCGATGCCTTCCTCAACCAATAACGTTTCCAATACCAGATGGTACCTAATCGCTACTAGGTGACCAAAGTCAAAAAACTGAGCAATGAATCGTTTAGAGAATATGCACAGCGGTGGAGGCGAATGGCGGTCCAAGTTAACCCACCAATGGATGAAGGTGAGACGGTGACAACCTTCATTGATATACAAGAATCCTCATTCTATGAGAGAGTCCTCGCCAGGTTAGGAAAATCCTTCTCCAAAATGATCAAACACGGGGAAATGGCAGAAATGGGTTTGAAGTCTGGAAAAATTAAGGATCTCACTTCCTTGGAAGCTGTGGCCGAGCACATACAGTCGAGAAATTATGCGAGCGCTCCCAAAAGAGTATCGAAGAGGAAGGAGGAAGATGTCTCTTTAATATTTCAAGGACAAGCTGCTAACAAGAGCCATAACTCGCCTATCCAGAGGAAGAACTCTCATCTAGTGAATTCTCGAAGTTCTACATAAATGAAAGTTGGGGAAAACAAGCGAAGAAGGATATTTACTCCTTTTTGGGACTTCTTGTTGAATATATTAGCACTACTGATCGCCCAGAAGAAGATCGTTGAGCTCGCTCCACCTTCCGATCCAAACGGAAGGCAATTCGACTCTAGCAAGAAATGTGCTTACCATTCCAACTCACCGGGGCATGATACTCAAGAATGTTGGACGTTAAAACACAAAAATCAAAAATTGATTGACAGCGGGGAGATTATAGTCAAAGTGCCCGAGCAGCCAAATGTCAACAACAACCCTTTGCCTCAACATACGGAGGAAGGAGTCAATATGATCAGTGCGGGAAGCAGGGAAAATCGTAAATACCTGAGGAAGATGGGAGAGTTACCTTTTGTGCATGACCCTGTAATATGGGGGTGCCCTGAATTAAAGTATGGGGTAGAACAAGACTTGGCTTCAATCAAGGCGCAAGTAGATCAGTTGGCAGAATTGGTTGTATACCAACACTAGTTGACCCGACAGCTAATAGACCAGGTCCTACCAAGGCCAAATAACCCCATATCTGTAATACCCGAGAATTTTTATATATTATTAAATAAATATATTAATGGAAATGAGAATTTATTTGAATATAAATGATTTTGTGTTATGAGAATGATTAATTCAATTATATTAAATTGAATATCTATGACAATTGAGAAAAATGTGGAGTTTACGATAAACTCGTTGAGAGCCTAGTGTGGCACAGTGATGGGAAATATTAATAATTATATTAATTGACGAAATTTTTTTAAGTGAACAATTAATTAATTGTTAATTGTTATTAGAGAATATTAATTGATTGTTGTGGGATATTAACTATGGTTGATTAATAATATGTGATTATTATTATTGCAAGAAATATAATAATAATAAACCACTTGTTTATAATTGTGCTGAGATTTATATTTGTTAATGTAATAATTAATCCTATGATTATTAATTTGGTGTAATTAATAATCAATGAGGAATAAATTAATTAATATTATTGTTAATTAATCAACGAGATAAATAGTTTATTTATTTGACATTATGAATAATAAAACAAATAAGTGAGTGATTAATATAATAAGATTATATTAATTAATATGTGCAAATGTGCAATACTTGAATATATAAAGTATATGGAATACAACTATATTATATAGTGTAGAGAGACTTAAGTGTGACCATGCATGTATATATATAAACTATGTAATATAATGCAATACGAATATATTATACATAGAAACCATATATTACATGAAGCATAATGTGATTATGTTAAAACTATATAGGAATACATGATAATGCCTATGTGACAAGTTGAGTGTGTATACATTAAAATAATATATCATGAATATATTGTAATCAATTATTGATTGTAGAATTTAATAATGTGATAGTATCTGATTAAATTATATCCGGTATTAACATAATGTACATGGATTATATGCGTACAAGTCAGCTTCACTATATTGAAGTATTCCTTATGCAAATTTATATTACATTAAGTTATAACCTATGTATGGACAATAGGTATATATAATATAACATAAGAGTAGGAAGTATGTTATGTGTGTATAATAATTTAAGTGTTGTGTACTAATAAAATGCTGAGATATATGGCTGTCCATTCCTCCTTCCTCTCATACACGTGAAAACCTCAAGGGCTAGTCTACTTCCTCATTCTTCTCCCAAGCAATCCTAGCTCATAATTATATGAGGAGTGGCTCTCATGATGCATTCCACCAACTATCTACCAACTCCCTCTTATCTAGCATGCAATCCATTCATCTGTTAGTTTGAATTGCAATATAATTGCATTGTCTGTGTAATAATTCGTCTATAAATAGTAGCCATGTTTCTTCACATTTCTTTTATTGAGCATTTTGGCTAAGTGAGAATAGAGAGCATATATATATATATATATATATCAGTGTTATTGAGATATCATCAAGCTTAATTCATAGCAAAGGTATAATTACATGATTCATGTACTTCATTTTCATTTTTCTGTCAAAAATTTCAATTTCTGATTATGCCAAATTGGACTATAATTGGATTGAAGGAAGTTTGTTTAGTTGCTATATGGCTTATATACATGTTTTTGAACTGGAATGTAGTTGTTTAAAAACTGTTTTCGTGAAGCCAATTTGTGAGTTGGGCTAGAAACTGCCGTAGCTGCCTGCTGTCTGGTGCGAACCAGTAGTGGCGCAGCTGCGCCGGTTTAAGCCTGGGATGCGGCGCAGCTGCGCCGGCACCCTGCTCCAGTTTTCTGCAATCTGCTTAAATCCTGTGGTAAGTTAAGTAATTGATATGGCTTAAACCAGCAAGCTAGCTTGTGTAACATATATATATAAACACAATGAGGCAATGTAAGCATGTTTTAGTATATTAGCATGCATGGTTAACAAAACAACATGTAGTTTGGAAACGCACTTAAAGTTTTCGAAGGGAACATAAGGTTTATAAACGGACGTTAAACATATATGATGCATGTTAATATTCTGACTTTTGAGACACGTTAGTACAATCTAGAAACACATGAAATGAATGTTGACTTGTGTATACGTGTTTCATAGTATGACGTGAGCATGCTAAACCTCGATCAGTAAACATTTCGAGTGAAAATATAAGTTTTTAAAGGCAAACCTTGACATATAAAGATCATATATATATTCTGATTTTCGGGTATGTTTATATGGCCTTGACATACATGTCGGACACATTAACTTACATATATAAATTTCATAATGTAGCATGAACGTGTTAGAGCGTATTAGCAAACTTTATTAATCAAAGTATAAGTGTTGAACGTGAACGTCGACATGTTACATTGAGATTTGAATTTTGATACTTATGAACATGTTTGATAGAACTTGTAGACTTGCTAAGGTATCATTCATGTTTTCCTACTATGTTACATGTAGTGAAACCAAATTTGCATAAATAAAGCATGTTTTCAAACTAATGATAATGATAGTTGCATATATGTGATAAGAAAACTCATGAACATGTTTAATGCAAGTTATGTGAATAATTTAAGTATTTAAAAAGCGAGCATGTTAGACCTTATGAGTTCGTATCCTTGAATGGCTTTAAGTTATTGAAAGTATTGACTTAGAATCCATATCATATATATTTGAAACGAGAAAAGGTTGTACAAACATAAAAGTATCTTTTAATATGTTTATATGCTATGTGGTGTTGTTGGCTTTCATGACCGGACAGAAACCATAAGGCACAGCTCAGCCTTGGCTTGGCCAGAAGGCTGCGCAGCTGCGCTGGCCCTAGGCTTAGCCATGGCGCAGCTGCGCCAGTCTAGAATCAGAATTGAGCCAGTTGTTGATCTGAATTTTTTGACAGTTAGCTTATGCGATTACTTTAACTTGTAATATATGACCAGTATGCTAAGAAATGTGTTAAGAGGCATGCTAAGTGATAAAATTGAATGTTTGATTATAAACTTCCCAAGGATAAGTCCAAAATGTGTTTGGGGACTATAAAGCAACGATTAAAAACTATGTGACGACTTCATAATGTCTTGTAAACTGAAATGTGCTATATGTACGCAAACGTATATGATGAAGTATGTGTATAGTATGTAACTAAGTTAAACGTTTATGGGTGCGTTTAAAATTACATATCATATGTGAGCATAAATGACTAATGAAATACCTATACTTATAATACACTATAAATAGGATTCAAAAGTGTTGAATTACTTTACGTGGATAAACTACACTAAAGTCAAGTTTCCTAACTTACACTCTTTTACGGTGCAAGTATTCTATCCTTGTATATTGTGAACTAGTTTCTTACTAAATTGTTGAATTGAATTAGCATACTTGAACTCTTAATTCATTAAAGCTCTTATACATGCTGAACTTAGTATTGTTCTTGAATATTGTGAAAGTGTCTATGCCATTTGATTCGGCTAGACTTATATTATTGAAAAGCGACCCAAACCAATTGATTGGTGCGGAATCTTGTATTTGACTGAGAAGAACAAATTATAACTATCGGAGAACCGACGCGCGCACTTGAGTATGATTGATTGTTATGTATAACGAGGGTACTTTAGGCTGATCACCTGCTGTATCTGTTTTTGTTGGATTTTCAGTTTATTACTGTAAAATCCTGTGGAAGTTCATAGTCCTTAGTGACTGCTCAGTATCCAGTTATCTTGAAATCTTGAATTGAATTATTATTGAATCATATTGATATTATTCTGTCCTTAGCGACTGTTATTGAGAACTGTTGATACTCTTGCTATCCTTGAACTATCAAACTTTTCTATACCTTTTCGGGAATTGAGAATTATATCACTTACCCTTGTCGTATATTACTTGCTGGGCAATTTGTGCTCATTCTTGCTTTCCCTAAAACATTTCAGTTAAGGTAGAGCAGGGCGAACCTTCGGGCGTTGATAAGGGCAAGGGCAAGGCTACCAACTAGCTTGTCTCTTTTATATTTTTTTTATATATTTTAATGTTGTATTAACATGATGAAGTAAGACTGGATTTGATTATGTTTAAGCTTAAGTTAGATTATGTAATAAGTCGTTAATTGATATTAGTATGTAATCTATTAAGTACTGTAGGTTGCGAGACTTGGGGGAATAATTATAATAACTCATTGTAAATTATTCTAGAATAGATTTTTCGCTGTGATTGTGTGATATTTAGTTATTATTATTGCGATGTATTACCATGAGCACGTGATGAACCGAATTCGAGAGACCAAGTGGCGGTCCTGGAATTTGGGGGCGTCACAGGTTGGGGTATCAAAGCTGTAGTTATAAACCTTAGAAACGAGTGTCCTTAGACTATAACTTAGGCGAACTTAGAAGTTAAGAAGGAGATAAAACTCATGTAGAGTTTTCTTTGAGAGACTTAGTCTGTTATGAAACGTAACTTCATTCTATACAATGAACTTATGTTTTATTTAACATTCTAATGGAGTTGCTGTTTGTTTGTCTCGTGTTTGTGATTGTAGGATGACAGACACAGGGGTACCTAGTAGAGTGGCAGAGGAGGAGCCTAGGGATATACACGTAGTATACGAGGCACCTCTAGAGGCTACACCAGTGCAGGCTGTTGCACCATTCGAGTCTGACGACGAGGACGAGATTGAGATAGAGTCTGATCCAGAGGAGGAGCCGATGGAGGATGAGCCAGTAGAGGACTCTGATGAGGCTATTATAGAGGAGCAGATGTTAGGAGAGTACGAGGAGCGGATCCTAGAGTTAGACTGCAGGGTCCAGGAGCTGGAGGCAGAGGCCCAAGAGAGAGAGTTCGAGTTCCAGAAGCTGAGGGACGAGGACCACCAGAGAAAGCTGGCTATGCAAGAGTTAGAGGTGGAGATTGCCTACCGTAGGGAGGCAGGGATCCAGATGGGGACTCTGTTTCACAGGTCAGTGGCTAGGAATGTAGATTTGGCAGAGAAGCTAGAAGAGGTTGAGCAGAGGGAACTGAGTGAGAAGACTGAGAAAGAGGCACTCCATACTCAGCTAGAGTTGGAGGTGATGGGAAGGTTACACTTCGAGGAGAAGTGGGAAGCGCCCAATGAGAGAGCTGACGACCTTAAGGACGAGGTCAGGTGCAAGAAGAGAAAGATGAACAAGATGGGGTATGTGTTCCGTTCAGCTTTTGAAAGGGTGATTGATGGTGTGTACCACTACCCTGCAGAACAGGGACAGACTCTACATACCTTGAGCCGAGAGCTGGTTGTGTATATAGCACAGTTGGAGTACAAGAGCGCAGTGGAGCGCGGTATGATGTGATGAGATTTCCTTAGTCAGTCTAGTGGTAGTACTAGTTGTGTCTTTATGTATTGTATATACTATGTTGTAATCCCAATCTTTTGTGTAAGATGTGGGATAATGATGTGAACCCCGAGTTAGCTTTTGTTAGAGGGGTAGTATGGTGGTACGTTGATATATTCCCCATCTTTTGTGATATTAGGGGATATATGTGATAACATTTATTGCAGTATGCTAGGAAAATCATGTAATGAAATGATTTGGCATATGAATATAAGTGAAGTTTATTTCGAAAACGTGTTATAGATTTATTCTTTTAGTATTAGAAGAAATACTTAAGTAATATACTTGAATAATAATAAAATGGAAACTTGTGATGTAGATAATGCCGCCCAAACGTAGATTGACTGCACCCGAAGAATCTGTTAACAACGAGAGGGAACAAGTAGACCCGATCCAGAAACTGGTAGACTTGTTAGGAGAAGCCTTAAGGGGAAGGAACAATGAACCCGTTCGCCCGAACCCTCAGACTGTGCCAGTAACAACCTTTAAAGACTTTAAGAGTGTAGGACCCCCAGAGTTCGAGGGAACTACCGACCCAATCGTCGCACAAACATGGATCAAAGAGATCGAAAAAGCATTCATTATAGCTAGCGTAGGCGAAGATCAGAAGACGGTGTTTGCCATGTACATGATGAGGGGAGAAGCGAACTACTGGTGGGAGGCTAATCAACAAAGAGCTAGAGAAGGGATAATAGCTTGGGATAAGTTTAAGACGCTGTTCTTCGAGAATTACTTCCCGAAGAGTATGAAGAATAGGATGGAGGTGAAATTCCTAGAGTTAAAACAAGGTGAGATGACGGTGGCGCAATACGCGGCTAGGTTTAACGAATTAGCACGATTTGCGGAGCACCAAGTTGGTGATGAAGAGCGAAAGGCTAGACGTTTCGAACAAGGGTTGAAGCCGTGGCTGTTTAATAAGGTATCAGTTCTTTAAATTGATTCCTTTGCAACACTACTGGAGAAGGCAATCATTGCGGAAGGTGGCAGTGAGGCCTTAAGTCTGTATAACAAAGAGAAGAAAGGAAAGAATGCTGGAGGAGAGAATCGTACTGGAGGAAGCAGTAGCGGAGGAAGCAACTTGGGAAAGAGAAAGTGGGAGAATAACAACAACAACAAAAACAACAATAATCAATCAGGGAATTTTCGTGGAGGTTTCAAGAAGAGGGCTGAAGGATGCCCGTAGTGTGGTAAGAATCACCAGGGCGAGTGCTGGAAGGGACGTGGCACTTGCTACAACTGCGGACAGGAAGGGTACATCTCGCCCAACTGTCCGAAACCAAAGA
Organism: Panax stipuleanatus; assembly: GCA_020205555.1. NCBI lineage: Eukaryota > Viridiplantae > Streptophyta > Magnoliopsida > Apiales > Araliaceae > Panax > Panax stipuleanatus. Next base: position 90,671,907 of record CM035118.1, read on the forward strand.
AGATACAAGGATGCTTTGCGTGCGGCTCGACGGAGCACCGAATTAAGGACTGCCCAAAGAAGGGAAGTGGCGGGGGTAGTAATCAGCAAGGAGGCAACAAGCTGATGATCGGTGGACCAGCACAATCCAACCGCCCTACCGCCAGAACCTTTAACATGACCGTCCAGGACGCCGTGGTTGCGAAGGACGTGGTGTCAGGTATAATCCCAATCAATGATATAAATGCTTATGTATTATTTGATTCGGGGGCCACCTGTTCTTTTGTATCTGAAGAATTTGCTAGTAAACTTAGTACACCCCGTGAACGATTAGAAAATCCTTTAGTCATAGAAGTTGCTAATATGGAAGTAATCCCTGTAGAATACGTTTATCGAGATTGTCGCGCAAACATTAGAGGACATGAACTGAGCGTAGACTTGATTCCTATTAGATTGGGAGAATTTGACGTAATACTAGGAATGAATTGGTTGTATAACCATGCTGCTGATAATTGACTGTCAGAACAAATGTGTGAACCTTTAGACTCTGAGTAAGTCGAAGGTAGTGTTTTATGGTAGCTCATCGCTTAAGCAATCGTGTTGCGTTACGATGATGCAGGCCAAGAAATTGTTAAGGAAAGGATGTGTAGGTTATCTAGCTTACATCGTTGATACTCAGAAAAAGGGAGTAGAAATTAAGGATATATCCGTAGTGAATGAATTTCAAGATGTATTTCCAGATGATCCGCCTGGTCTTCCGCCAGACAGGGAAATCAAATTCATAATAGACTTAGCACCGGGAACGGCACCGATTTCGAAAGCTCCATATCGTATGGCGCCAGTAGAAATGAAGGAATTGATGATACAATTACAAGAGTTGTTGGATAAGGGTTACATTCGACCGAGTGTTTCTCCTTGGGGAGCACCAGTACTATTCGTTAAAAAGAAGGACGGATCGATGAGGCTCTGTATCGATTATTGAGAATTGAACAGAGTAACGATCAAGAACCGATATCCGCTACAGAGGATAGACGACTTATTTGATCAACTGAAGGGAGCGAAGTGTTTCTCAAAGATCGACCTACGAACAGGATATCATCAACTGAAAGTGAGGGATGAGGACATACCAAAGACTGCATTTCGAACCCGTTATGGACACTACGAGTTTTTGGTAATGTCATTTGGATTGACTAATGCTCCGACAGCATTTATGGACTTGATGAACCGAGTTTTCAAGCCATACTTGGATAAATTTGTAGTGGTTTTTATCGACGACATTTTGATCTACTCGAAGACAGAGGAAGAACACGCTGAACATCTAAAGATTATTTTGGAGGCACTAAGGAAGGAGAAGACGTATGCAAAATTTTCTAAGTACGAATTTTGGATGGAGAAGGTTCAATTCTTAGGCCACGTGGTGGATAAGAATGGAATCTCTGTAGACCCTGCGAAGGTCGAAGCAGTAAGTAATTGGGAACAACCGAAAACACCGACGGAGGTGAGAAGCTTTTTAGGGTTAGCTGGGTACTATCGGAGATTTATCCAAGATTTTTCTAAGATAGCAACCCCGTTGACCAATTTAACTAGAAAGACGGTGAAATTTGTATGGACCGACAAATGTGAAGAGAGTTTTCAGGAGTTGAAGAAGAGATTGAGCGAAGCACCTGTATTATCATTACCAGATGATGCGGGAAATTTTGTGGTGTATAGTGATGCATCGCACAAGGGACTTGGCTGTGTGCTTATGCAGCACGGCAAGGTCATTGCATATGCATCACGACAATTAAAGGATTACGAAAAACGATACCCTACTCACGACTTAGAGTTAGCGGCAGTAGTTTTTGCGTTAAAGATATGGATGCATTATTTGTACGAAGAAAAATGTGAGATATACACGGACCATAAAAGTCTGAAGTATATCTTCACACAGAAGGAGTTGAACATGCGGCAGAGGAGGTGGTTAGAAGTAATCAAAGACTATGATTGCGATATTCTTTATCACCCGGGGAAGGCGAACGTGGTTGCCTACGCTCTGAGCAGGAAAGGAAGGGAGAAGTTGTTTAATTTGATGACTCAGGAAGAATTGATAAGAGAGATGGAGAAATTGGAAATAGAAGTGAAAGAACCAGAGAAGCTTGGAGAGAAGTTGTTTGTAATGGAAGCTCATCCGACATTGTTGGACAGAGTAAAGGAAGCTCAGGAAAAGGATGAAGAGTGTGAGAAAATCCGAAAGAGGATCACAGAAAATGAAGAAGAGAAATTTCGAATGGATAAAGACGGTATCTTGAGATTTGAAGAAAGAGTATGGGTACCAGCGGTAACCGAGTTGAGGGAAGAGGTTTTGCACGAGGCACACAATACGACATATTCCGTTCATCCGGGAGGCACAAAGATGTACCGAGATCTAAGACAACATTTTTGGTGGCCTAATTTGAAACGGGAAGTCGCATAGTGCGTCAGTAGATGTTTGACTTGCCAACGCGTTAAAGTAGAGCATCAACGGCCGAGTGGTTTACTACGACCGTTAGAAATACCAGAGTGGAAATGGGAGCATATTACCATAGACTTCGTGGTAGGACTTCCAGTTACACAGAAAGGTTATGATGCCATTTGGGTTATCGTAGATCGACTAACAAAGACCGCACATTTTCTACCAATTAAGATCCGCTACAGTTTGAATCAGTTAGCGAGCCTATACGTAAAAGAAATTGTCTCACGACATGGAGTGCCGGTGTCTATTATCTCTGATCGAGATCCGCGCTTCACGTCTAATTTTTGGAAGAGTTTGCAAGAGAGAATGGGAACACAGTTGAGGTTGAGTACTGCTTACCATCCTTAGACAGACGGACAGAGTGAGCGAACAATACAAACGCTGGAGGACATGCTTAGGACATGCGTGATGGATTTTAAAGGAAATTGGGACGACCACCTACCCTTAGTAGAATTCGCATATAATAATAGCTACCATGCGAGTATCGGCATGCCACCGTACGAAGCTCTTTACGGGAGAAAGTGCAGAACGCCATTATGTTAGGACGGAGTCGGAGAGCGACGAATACTCTGACCAGAGCTAGTACAACAAACCGCAGACGTGGTGACAGTGATAAGAGCCAGATTAGTAGCAGCTCAAGATTGCCAGAAGAAATACGCAGATTTGCATCGGCAGGACCGAGACTTCAAAGTCGGCAGTTTTGTATTCTTGAAAGTATCTCCATGGAAAGGAAAGATCCGTTTTGGCAAGAAAGGAAAATTGAGTCCAAGATTTATAGGACCGTTCGAAATACTGAAGCGAGTGGGCGAAGTGGCATATAAAGTTGCGTTACCACCCGAGTTGGAGCACATCCACAACGTATTCCACATTTCCGTGTTGCGACCGTACAAGGCCGACTACAAGCACGTGATTTCTTACGAGCCCATTCAAGTGGAGAAGAACTTGGCGTATGAAGAAATTCCTGTCCAGATATTAGATAGGAAAGAGCAAACCTTGAGAAATAAAATTATTTCGTCTGTAAAAGTACTTTGGCGTAACCACGATGTCGAGGAGGCAACGTGGGAATTAGAAGATAGGATAATGAGGGATTATCCCCATTTGTTTGTGTAACCGTGTAGCAATTCCGGGACGGAATTTTTATAAGGGGGGGAGAATGTAATACCCGAGAATTTTCATATATTATTAAATAAATATATTAAAGGAAATGAGAATTTATTTGAATATAAATGATTTTGTGTTATGAGAATGATTAATTCAATTATATTAAATTGAATATCTATGACAATTGAGAAAAATGTGGAGTTTACGATAAACTCGTTGAGAGCCTAGTGTGGCACAGTGATGGGAAATATTAATAATTATATTAATTGACGAAATTTTTTTAAGTGAACAATTAATTAATTGTTAATTGTTATTAGAGAATATTAATTGATTGTTGTGGGATATTAACTATGGTTGATTAATAATATGTGATTATTATTATTGCAAGAAATATAATAATAATAAACCACTTGTTTATAATTGTGCTGAGATTTATATTTGTTAATGTAATAATTAATCCTATGATTATTAATTTGGTATAATTAATAATCAATGAGGAATAAATTAATTAATATTATTGTTAATTAATCAACGAGATAAATAGTTTATTTATTTGACATTATGAATAATAAAACAAATAAGTAAGTGATTAATATAATAAGATTATATTAATTAATATGTGCAAATGTGCAATACTTGAATATATAAAGTATATGGAATACAACTATATTATATAGTGTAGAGAGACACTTAAGTGTGACCATGCATGTATATACATAAACTATGTTATATAATGCAATACGAATATATTACACATAGAAACCATATATTACATGAAGCATAAGGTGATTATGTTAAAACTATATAGGAATACATGATAATGCCTATGTGATAATGTGAGTGTGTATACAGTAAAATAATATATCATGAATATATTGTAATCAATTATTGATTGTAGAATTTAATAATGTGATAGTATCTGATTAAATTATATCCGGTATTAACAGAATGTACATGGATTATATGCGTACAAGTCACCTTCACTATATTGAAGTATTCCTTATGCAAATTTATATTACATTAAGTTATAACCTATGTATGGACAATAGGTATATATAATATAACATAAGAGTAGGAAGTATGTTATGTGTGTAAAATAATTTAAGTGTTGTGTACTAATAAAATGCTGAGATATATGGCTTGTCCATTCCTCCTTCCTCTCATACACGTGAAAACCTCAAGGGCTAGTCTACTTCCTCATTCTTCTCCCAAGCAATCCTAGCTCATAATTATATGAGGAGTGGCTCTCATGATGCATTCCACCAACTATCTACCAACTCCCTCTTATCTAGCATGCAATCCATTCATCTGTTAGTTTGAATTGCAATATAATTGCATTGTCTGTGTAATAATTCGTCTATAAATAGTAGCCATGTTTCTTCACATTTCTTTTGCTGAGCATTTTGGCTAAGTGAGAATAGAGAGCATATATATATATATATATCAGTGTTATTGAGATAGCATAAAGCTTAATTCATAGCAAAGGTATAATTACATGATTCATGTACTTCTTTTTCATTTTTCTGTCAAAAATTTCAATTTCTGATTATGCCAAATTGGACTATAATTGGATTGAAGGAAGTTTGTTTAGTTGCTATATGGCTTATATACATGTTTGAACTGGAATGTAGTTGTTTAAAAACTGTTTTCGTGAAGCCATTTTGTGAGTTGGGCTAGAAACTGCCATAGCTGCCTGCTGTCTGGTGCGAACCAGTAGTGGCGCAGCTGCGCCGGTTTAAGCCTGGGATGCGGCGCAGCTGCGCCGGCACCCTACTCCAGTTTTCTGCAATCCGCTTAAATCCTGTTGTGTGTTAAGTAATTGATATGGCTTAAACCAGCATGCTAGCTTGTGTAACATATATATATAAACACAATGAGGCAATGTAAGCATGATTTAGTATATTAGCATGCATGGTTAACAAAACAACATGTAGTTTGGAAACGCACTTACAGTTTTCGAAGGGAACATAAGGTTTATAAACGGACGTTAAACATATATGACGCATGTTAATATTCTGACTTTCGAGACACGTTAGTACCATCTAGAAACACATGAAATGAATGTTGACTTGTGTATATGTGTTTCATAGTATGACGCGAGCATGCTAGACCTCGATCAGTAAACATTTCGAGTGAAAATATAAGTTTTTAAAGGCAAACCTTGACATATAAAGATCATATATATATTCTGATTTTCGGGTATGTTTATATGGCCTTGACATACATGTCGGACACATTAACTTACGTATATAAATTTCATAATATAACATGAACGTGTTAGAGCGTATTAGCAAACTTTATTAATGAAAGTATAAGTTTTGAACGTGAACGTCGACATGTTACATTGAGATTTGAATTTTGATACTTATGAACATGTTTGATAGAACTTGTAGACTTGCTAAGGTATCATTCATGTTTTCCTACTATGTTACATGTAGTGAAACCAAATTTGCGTAAATAAAGCATGTTTTCAAACTAATGATAATGATAGTTGCATATATGTGATATGAAAACTTATGAACATGTTTAATGCAAGTTATGTGAATACTTTAAGTATTTAAAAAGCGAGCATGTTAGACCTTATGAGTTCGTATCCTTGAATGGCTTTAAGTTATTGAAAGTATTGACTTATAATCCATATCATATATATTTGAAACGAGAAAAGGTTGTACAAACATAAAAGTATCTTTTAATATGTTTATATGCTATGTGGTGTTGTTGGCTTTCATGACCGGACAGAAACCATAAGGCACAGCTCAGCCTTGGTTTGGTCAGAAGGCTGCGCAGCTGCGCTGGCCCTAGGCTTAGCCATGGCGCAGCTGCGCCAGTCTAGAATCAGAATTGAGCCAGTTGTTGATCTGATTTTTTTGACAGTTAGCTTATGCGATTACTTTAACTTGTAATATATGACCAGTATGCTAAGAAATGTGTTAAGAGGCATGCTAAGTGATAAAATTGAATGTTTGATTATAAACTTCCCAAGGATAAGTCCAAAATGTGTTTGGGGACTATAAAGCAACGATTAAAAACTATGTGATGACTTCATAATGTCTTGTAAACTGAAATGTGCTATATGTACGCAAAAGTATATGATGAAGTATGTGTATAGTATGCAACTAAGTTAAACGTTTATGGGTGCGTTTAAAATTACATATTATATGTGAGCATAAATGACTAATGAAAATCCTATACTTATAATACACTATAAATAGGATTCAAAAGTGTTGAATTACTTTACGTGGATAAACTACACTAAAGGCAAGTTTCCTAACTTACACTATTTTACGGTGCAAGTATTCTATCCTTGTATATTGTGAACTTGTTTCTTACTAAATTGTTTAATTGAATTAGCATACTTGAACTCTTAATTCATTAAAGCTATTATACATGCTGAACTTAGTATTGTTCTTGAATATTGTGAAAGTGTCTATGCCATTTGATTCGGCTAGACTTATATTATTGAAAAGCGACCCAAACCAATTGATTGGTGCGGAATCTTGTATTTGACTGAGAAGAACAAACTATAACTGTCGGAGAACCGACGCGCGCACTTGAGTATGATTGATTGTTATGCATAACGAGGGTACTTTAGGCTGATCACCTGCTGTATCTGTTTTTATTCGATTTTCAGTTTATTACTGTAAAATCATGTGGAAGTTCATATTCCTTAGTGACTGCTCAGTATCCAGTTATCTTGAAATCTTGAATTGAATTATTATTGAATCATATTGATATTATTCTGTCCTTAGCGACTGTTATTGAGAACTGTTGATACTCTTGCTATCCTTGAACTATCAAACTTTTCTATACCTTTTCGGGAATTGAGAATTATATCACTTACCCTTGTCGTATATTACTTGCAGGGAAATTTGTGCTCATTCTTGCTTTCCCTAAAATATTTCAGTTAAGGCAGAGCAGGGCGAACCTTCGGGTGTTGATAAGGGCAAGGGCAAGGCTACCAACTAGCTTATCTCTTTTATGTTTTTTTTATATTTTAATGTTGTATTAAGATGGTGAAGTAAGACTGGATTTGATTATGTTTAAGCTTAAGTTAGATTATGTAATAAGTCGTTAATTGATATTAGTATGTAGTCTATTAAGTACTGTAGGTTGGGAGACTTGGGGGAATAATTATAATAAATTATTGTAAATTATTCTAGAATAGATTTTCCGCTGTGATTGTGTGATATTTAGTTATTATTATTGCGATGTATTACCATGAGCACGTGATGAACCGAATTCGAGAGACCAAGTGGCGGTCCTGGAATTTGGGGGCGTCACAATATCTATCCAAGATGTTTTAACCTCTAGAAGGGATCAGATTCGCTGCCAAGAGCAAAATAAATGGACAGAAAAGATGGCTCGAGAAGCTAGACTGCAGAGCCGACGAGAATTTACAGCTAAACAGAAATTCACCCCCTTCAGGCAATCTAGGGTGGAAATTCCTCCATTGCATATCACTGTCGTATCATCAGGATATGTGGTAGGTGGCGTGCTAATCGATGGAGGATCGTCCTTAAACATCTGCCCACTGGATACTCTGGAGAAGATGAAGATCAACCCAAACCGGATTGGGTAGAGCCATGTGGTTGTGCAAGCTTTCTACGGATCAAGAAGGGATACCATGGGGGAGATTGAACTTCTTGTGGAAATTGGCCCATTCACTTTCAAGATACCTTTCAAAATCTTGAAGATCACTACTGTGTATAATCTATTGTTGGGACGACCATGGATCCATATGGCTGGCGCGGTTCCTTTAACTCTTCATCAATAATTGAAATATATCGTCAACGGCAATCTTGTCACTGTCAGTGCAGAACCTGATTATCCTATTCATGATCTAGGAGATATGCCGCTGATCGGCGTAAATGAGGGTGTTGAGTCCGCCAGTTTTCAAGCTTTTAAAATAATTAATCTGCGATACAACTCTGTGGGGGCGCCAGTCTTAATTCCCCAGATATCTCCAGAGGTGATTGATGTTGGCCAAGAGATTCTTTCCCGAGGACATCAACTAGGCCGAGGATTGGGGAGAAATGGCCAAGGAATCAGCAACCCAATCCGTATACCCACGCAGTTGGGAAAGGCTGGATTAGGATATTCCGATGGATCTAAACATCATAATCCTCACAAGCACAAGCCAGTTAATCATCTGATTCACCTCAAGCCAAACCTCAGTGAAGCTGGATTTAAAGAACCATTAAAGAAGATCCTTGTCGTTATCTCAAATCTTCTGATTCCTAAAGTCAATCAGAGCGGATATCAGTAGGTTGGGGATGAAAAGCCTTTCAAGGATGCGGCCCAGAAGGCTAAGGATAAGATGTTTCTGGAGGAGATTCAGTTACAATTCATGAGCGGTTTTTGCCTTTCTGAGGAGGACCCGAAGAAGTCCGACGGGGCAGACCTATAAAGTGATCAACCCATCCTCCCTGTCATTAACTAGGGAAATGTAAACATCCCGAACGAGGATCCATGGACTAGTTTTAAACCAGTTATGGCCATCCTGGAAGACACCAACAACTCCAGTAGCGCTTCTATCTCAGCGACTCCCCAGGATCTCATGACCAGTAATTAGACGATCACCCCGCAGATCGTCCGAAAAGGGTAAAAACTAGGAAGTGACCACTAACAAGGGGCTCTACCTTTTTCTATATTTTTGTCTGTTTTATTTCATCTGTAGCTTGTTATTGCTTGTTGTCATATTAACTGATGAATCTTTTTGTAATTGACAACCACTTGTATATATTTAGCAATCAAGTTTTTGTCTCAGGTTTCAAAATTTGCGTATTTCTAGCCACGTCCATGACTTGCCAAATTTGAGTAATGATTACGATTTCGATATAGAATTGGACTTTGACTTGATGGGAATCGAGAAAGAGGAAGGGATGATGATGGGGTGCCTTGAGGAAATCAAAGCATGGGTCGAAGATAAACCTAAACCCAACCTTAATCAAACCACCACCATAAATATCGGAATCCCTGACACTCCTAAAGAAATACAGATCGGAACCAACCTTCCCTCTAACCAAGAAAAGGAACTAATCCAAATCTTAACCCAATTCAAGGATGTTTTTGCCTAGTCTCATGAAAACATGATAGGTCTATTGACCGATATAGTTGTCCATCGACTACCAATTAAAGAAGGGTTCAAACTAGTTAAGTAAAAATTGAGACGGTTGAAACCAGAATGGAGCGTGAAGGTCAAAGAAGAAATTATCAAACAGTTCAAAGCGGGAATCATTATGGTGTCAACGTACCCTGAATGGTTGTCCAATGTAGTCCCAGTGCCAAAATCTAGGGGAAAGGTGCGAGTATGTGTAGATTATCGAGATTTCAACAAAGCCAGCCTTAAAGATGACTTCCAAGTGCCGTTCATCCACGTATTAATTGACAACACTGCACAGTTCGAGATATATTCTTTTGCTGATTGCTTTGCTGGATATCACCAGATTATGGTTACTGAAAAAAACAGGGAAAAAATCGCCTTCAATACCCCTTGGGGAACCTTCTATTACCGAAGACTAGCTTTTGGCCTTACCAATACTGGTGCGACTTATCAAAAGGCCATGATGACCTTATTCCACGACATGATACATAAAGAAATCGAAGTGTATGTGGATGATACCATCTTAAAGTTCCGACAGGCTGATGATCATTGCACCCATCTTCGAAAGTTGTTTGAATGACTCCGCAAAGTCAATTTGAAGTTAAACCCAGCGAAATGTGATTTTGGTGTGAAATCCAGTAAACTGTCGGGATTTCTCGTGAGCAACCGGGGCATTGAGTTAGATCCTGCCAAGATCAAAGTCATCACGAAAATGCCTGAGCCAAAGACCGAAAAAGAAATCCGAGGTTTCCTAGGAAGAATAAACTTCATTAGCCGGTTCATATCGCAGTTGACAGCAATCTGTGAACCTATTTTCAAATTATTAAGGAAAAACTCTTCGAGAAAATGGAATGAAGACTGCCGAAAAGCTTTCCATACCATCTAGAAGAGGTTGATTGAAGTGCCTATCTTGGTACCCCCAAGGGATGGAATTTCGTTGTTCATGTATATCTCAGTCAACTCCAATGCTTTGGGTTGCCTACTAGGGCAAAAGGATGGTATGGGGAAAGAAAGAGCGATTTATTATCTTATTAAACGCTTCAACTGCGGAGAGCAAAAATATACCCTGATAGAAAGAACTTGATGTGCATTAGCTTGGGCAGCCACGAGGTTACAACATTACCTGCACGGCTATACCACTTATCTCATCTCAAGGATGGATCCTTTGAAATAAATCTTCAGACATCCAATTTTGAACTACCGTTTATCCAAGTGGCAGTTGATCCTTCAACAGTTTGACATCATCTATGTGACCTAAAAGTCCATCAAAGGGCAAGGGATTGCAGATCACCTGTCGGCCGCACCAGCAGGAGGTTTTAAGCCTCTAGAAACGTATTTCCCAGAGGAGGAAGTGATGACTATTCAACTGATCGATAAAGGGGATCAAGGTTATTTCTGAAAAATGTATTTCGATGGTGCATCAAACACTAAAGGTGTTGGAGCCGGGGCAGTCCTGGTATCTATTACGGGAGATCAATACCCCGTGGCAACCAAGTTGCATTTCAACAACTACAACAATACCACAGAATATGAAGGATGCATTGTGGGGTTAAAGCTGGCTCAGTCCATTGGAGTAAAACATTTAGCGGTGTTTGGAGATTCGGAGCTAGTCATCAGACAGTCCACCGGGGCATACACCATCAAGGAATTGCATCTATTGCCTTACCATCAACATATTCTCAGATTGGCAAGGGAATTTGAAGACATTGCCTTCATACATATCCCCCGGAACTGAAATGATTTTGCCGATGCATTGGCCACATTAGCTTCATTGGTGAACCTGTCAGCAAGAAGGGGAATGCTTGTCATCACTTTCACTATACAAAATACACCGTCATATGGAAACCATGTAGGGGAGATATCAGATGAGATATCAACTACTGGACCACCTTAGTACCACCATATCAAAGAATATTTGTGAGATCAGTCAACCCCTGAAAGAATGAGTCAAGCCTCGAAAAAGCGAATACAAAAAATGGCCATGAATTTCTACCTAAGTGGAGATGCTCTCTATAAGAGAGACTCAGGTGTAGGCCTTCTGAGATGTCTCGACAAAGATCAAGCCCAGCGACTTATTAATGAAGTACATAGTGGGGTATGCGGAGCACATATGAGTGGACCTCTGCTTGCCAAGAAAATTCCTAGGACAAGACATTACTGGATATCCCTCAAAGCGAATTGTGATGATAATGTCAAACATTGTTATCAATGCCAGATCCACGCTAACATTATTCATGCGCCTTCTAATCAACTGCATTGGATGACATCACCATGGCCTTTTTTATGTGGGGAACGAACGTGATAGGACGAGTGGAGCCTAAAGCCAGTAACGGTCATCAATTCATCTTCACTATGATTGACTACTTTACCAAGTGGGTGGAAGAAGCTTCTTTCCCCAAGGTCACCAAGGAGGTCATTGTTGTTTTCATTAGAAACAATGTCATCTGTCGGTATGGACAACCCGAGGTTATCATATCGGACAATGCAAAGAATCTGAATAACGAGATGATGAGGGAACTGTGCAGTAAGTTCAATATCAAACACCTCAATTCGGTTATTTATCGTCCAAAAATGAACTGCGCGATGGAAGCGGCTAATAAGAACATCAAGATGATAATGATGAAGATGTCGGCAAATCACCGGGGATGGCCTGATCTGTTGCCATTAACCCTACTCGTATACAGAACGTCGACTCGAACCTCGACTGGGGAAACACCCTACTCTCTGGTATATGGGATGGAGGCTGTACTTCCTGTCGAAGTGGAGATGGAATCACTAAGAGTGATGGTAGATACCTAGATAGATGAGAGCCAATGGATACAAGATCAATATGATCAGTTATCCCTGATAGATGAAAGAAGGGCTGCCACCATCTTTTACGGCCAATTGTATCAACAGCGAATGTCTCGATCTTATAACAAGATAGTGCGACCTCAAGAATTTAAAGAGCATGATTTTGTGCTGAAGATGATCATTCCGGGTTAGGATGCGGAAAATTTGCCCCAAATTGGGAAGGACCCTTTATTGTCAAAGAAATCCTATCGGGCGGAGCTTTGAAATTGGAGGAGATGGATGGTAAGGAATTCGCGCAATTGATCAATTCCGATTCGGTGAAACAGTATTATGTCTGAGACCCCTTTCGTTTTCAAATTGGAATACTTTGTCTTGATAAAAAAAAGAAAAAGAAAAAAGAAAAAAAAGAAAAAGAAAAGAAAAAAAAGAAAAAGTATGAAGTCTAGTTTTTAAGGTCTGAGCCTGAACTACGAGAGACCTGATCTCCTATCTGTGGGAGTACGTAGGCAGCCATTTATGGTGCGGTCTAACCCTGGAAAAATCAAATCAAAACTTATCAAATCAAACCAAAAACATCAAAATCCCATCAAACCAAACTCAAAACCAAATAAACCCTTTTGAAACTTTTCAAGTTTGAGCTTGAACTATGAAAGCCCTGATCTCATATCTGTGGGAGTACGTAGGCAGCCATTTATGGTGCGGTCTAACCTTCAAAAAAATCCAAATAGTTTTACCTTATTCAAAATCCTAACCTATACAAAAATCAAAATCCTATCCATAAAGCCCACCCAATCAACGGCTCATGCGGAGAAGACCTAGCAACATCTTAGCATCATCCCCGCCGAATCTGATGCCACATGAAGAGACTAGTGCTATGTCGACATAATAAATCATGAAGCAAAAATGGTAACAATGGACAAGTCTAGACATGCTCAAACAAGGGAAGTGAACTGAACTTGTTTCCTTTTATATATACAATTGTTTAGAATACAAAAGTTGATTCTAACATATAACAAGCAATAATAACAAAGCCTATACAGGGAAATAAAGTAGAGCTATAAATTGGTAGTAAGACGAGCCAACATAGCCAAATACTCAACGGTCTCTGCAGTCGGAGGAGCATCTCTGAGCTCATACTCCAGTATCTCAACCCGTCTCAGCATCTCTGCTGCCATACGATAAACGTCCTCCTGACTCTGCACTACACCATGTACGTGACTAATGAGTTCATCTGAGAAAGTCTGGGCCACATCTCTGTCAATAAGGGCCTGGTCTCTGGAAGCAAGGGCTGCGTCTCTCTCAGCGATTGCAGCATCCCTACCAGCTATGGCAGTATACATAAAAGCTTGAGCTTGATTCCTCTAAAAGGTCACCAGGTGAAGATGTCTATCCATCGCCTCCATGGAAATTGAGGACAAACGCGGGACAATACTCACTAGTGAAGCTATCAACTCTGCAAATAAAGCATCCTCAGTAGGAGATATAGGATCCTCCATAGGCTCCTCAGCGTCTGTGGATCCACCATCATCCCCGGATAAAGACCCTGTCTCATTTTGGTCTAGTGTGTCTGGTGCCAAATTCAACTCTAGCCAAGCTGAATACTCTGTAGATCAACCAGGATGGCAATCTCTGAACTCCGCTGTTTGTCGATGAGACCAAAATCCATAAACCCGATCTAGATCAGCCTCGGTAACTGAGCGGACGGGGAAACGATAATCCTTAGTCCCCTCAAATGCATGGACCTCCTGCTACTGATCAAACTGACCCATCACCGCCAGAGGATAATGGGTCGTCACATGCCTCAAACCCGCCAACGGAAGGAAATCCAAGTCGGCTACATGGGTGGCAAAACTCAGAAAGGAGCAATAATTAGAATACAAATCTATCGCAAAAAGCTCCTCCATGGCACCCAAAAATGAAGTCCAGGATGCCTCATCGACGCAAGAAGTCGGCCGATATGAGTAGACCAGAGACAAGCCATGTCCAAAATAGAAACTGTGATGATGAAGCCGACCGATCGGTCTGAGGTGCGTCATAAACCAGATGTATAGGAGCATGGGGCTACCTCTGAACTCCTGATCCTCAATAGTACGGTATATAGAAGCTGATATCAATGTCTCTGCCAGGACAAGGGGAAGTATGGTAAAGTCATCTCTGAGAGCCCTGAGAACCATCGGCATCGCCACGTCTAGATGGTCAGCATAGAATGGCATATATAGATATGCTACGAGGCACATGACCAGGGCGTCTACTTGGGCAATATGCCATCTCTCCTTTAAAATGGCAAAATCTCTGTGATAGACGACAAAGCTATCAGCAGATCCAATGTGACCTATTATAAAGTCCATGGAAATGATGTGGCTACCACCTACCTCAGCCAATACAACTGTCCTCCTAAGTCCAGTCATCGTTATGAACTGGCAGTGCATATGGCCCAATGCCATCCGAGCACATGGCCCCTCCATCGACAATCTAAAAATGCGACTATACTCCTCCAGAGTAGGAGTCAACTTGTCCTAGCCATACTGAAAAATGTGGCGATCAGGAATCTAATACCTAAATATACTGCCAATAAACCCCTCAGGAACCTGAAAAGACAACAGAGACAGGGAATGGCCTAGCATGCGACTGACGGCGATACGGTCAACATATGGCAACAGGTCATACCAAACCCTCAAACTGGTAGCTATATGGCTAGGCAGAAGGTGATCCAAGCGCACCACAACAGAGGATGACATCTATAAAAACTGTGTCAATAAGACCATACAGGGGTCAATCTCTATCCAATTATTTAAATATATATGAAGAATGCATAATAATAAGTGATAAAATAGCATGTGTGATGAATAAATAGAAAATATCATACATAGATATCTGCCTAATACAGTAGTTTCATAAACATCATTGTTATACCTATGATACATGTGAAAACTAAAAAATAAAAAAGTACAGGATATTGGGGTACAAATGCCCAATGACTAACAAAGGACCTATGGGCTCGCCACATCGTCAAAATCATCCAGGAAGGTGATGGTATCATCAAACTGGACAACCTGGGGCAAACCACTTGGGGTGGGCATATCCCGCTGATCCGGGCAATAAGGGGTCTCCCGCATATCCGGGTGACAAGTAAATGGACCACCTCTATCCTGAGAGCCCCCAATACTTGAGGGTCCAGCACCATGAGAGCCACCATCGCCTGACTGCCCAGCCTCATAACCAGAGCAGTAAAAGTACTAGCTAAGGGGGGGTCCAAACCGTTATGACGATAGTATGCCGACAACTGCTCCAACTTAAGTCTCAAATCAGCGATCTGAGCTTGATGAGAGTGCTCTTGAAAACATGATATCCAGTCCTTCATCATAAGTGACTCTGGAACCATATCTCCCAAGAACTGGGTAGCCCGAGTTTAAGCTCCAATCGAGCGTGGGCCCCATCGAGTGATAAAGTCCTCAAAACTGATCGGACCGTCAGACAAGTGAAAATCATCAAACCCCTCAGTGGAAATCGATGTAGATGTAGACGACAAAGGCCAGAAGCGCTGAGCTGGAGGAAGAAAAGGAAGGCGAATCTCCCTAGTGATGCATCAAAAAGCGCACTCCCCGACGTAGAGCTCCCAACCTCCATCAAAAAAGAATCGAATCAGACGAGTAGACAAATAAAACTCTGGCCCTGTCAGCAAACCATCCTCAAATCCTTCGAACAATTTCTCTCTAGAATATGGGACCTGTGACGCCCCCAAATTCCAGGACCGCCACTTGGTCTCTCGAATTCGGTTCATCACGTGCTCATGGTAATACATCACAATAATAATAATTAAATATCATACGATCACAGCGGAAAATCTATTCTAGAATAATTTATTATAATTATTCCCCCAAGTCTCGCAACCTACAGTACTTAATAGATTACATAATAATATCAGTTAACGACTTATTACATAATCTAACTTAAGCTTAAACATAATCAAATCCAGTCTTACTACATCATCTTCATATAATATTAATATATTTAAAACATAACAGACATAAGCTAGTTGGTAGCTTTGCCCTTGCCCTTATCAACGCCCGAAGGTTCACCATGCTCTGCCTTAACTGAAATGTTTTAGGGAAAGCAAGAATGAGCACAAATTGCCCAGCAAGTAATATACAATAAGGGTAAGTAATAAGATTCTCAATTCTCGAAAGGGTATAACAAGATTTGATAGTTCAAGAATAACAAGGATATCAACAGTTCTCAATAACAGTCGCTAAGGACAGGATAATATCAATATGATTCAATAATAAGTCAATTTAAGATTTCAAATAATTGAATACTGAGTAGTCACTACGGACTATGAACTTCTACTAGAATTGACAGTAATAAACTGAAAATCCAACAAAAACAGGTAAAACAGGTGATCAGCCTAAAGTACCCTTGTTATGCATAACAATCAACCATACTCAAGTGTGCACGTCGGTTCTCCGACAATTATATATTCCCTTCAAAGAAGGTTGTTCTTCTCAGTCAAATATAGGATCCCGCACCAATCAATTAGTTTGGGTTGCTTTTCTATAACATAAGTCCAGCCGAATCAAATGGCATAGACACTTTCACAATTTTCAAGAACAATACTAAGTTCAACATGAATAATAGCTTTAATGAAATAAGAGTTCAAGTATGCTAATTCGATTCAACCGATTAAATAGGAAACTAGTTCGCAATACACAAGATAGGATACTTGCATAGTAAAAGAGTATAAGTTAGGAAACTTTCACAATCATAGATTTCCTTGCATAAAGTAAATGCGTCGGTTAGGATACTTGCACTTTAAAAGAGTGTAAGTAAGAGAACTTGCCTTTAGCGTAGTTTATCCACGAAAAGCAATCAACACTTTCGAATTCCTATCGTAATACAGTTACGTATATATATGATATTCATTAGTCATATAATTTAACTTCACATTTTCTCTTTGAATATACGATCAACACACAAGCTAAGTTTTACCTAGCTACACAGTTACATAGAATATAATTTCTATCCTTAACGTTCCTTCTTTAGAGTTTAAACGCATTCTCATATTATAAAAGATCGCAACAATTTGCAAACATGCTTGCATATTATTAATATCACATAAGACCACAATCAGTACTAAATATATTTCATTTTAGCAAGTTACGGCATCTCCTTAAGTTAACCGTCAAAATCGGGTTCAAGTAACATCATATAATATCACGTAGCATGTATTCATATTTAAAGGATACTTTCAGTGCTTGTATATCTTTTCCAAATCCAATCGTACATGGTATAGGTTCTTAAGTTAATACTTAAAGTCATTCAAGGACACGAACTCATATGGTCTAACATGGTCGCTTTTAAACACATAAGATATTCATATAACTTGTATTAGTCATGCTCATGAGTACTCGTATTGCATATATGTAGCTAGCATTGTTATTATCTTGAAAACATGATTTGTTCATGCTAAACTTTAATCATGGCAACTAATCATGGTATATATACATGCATGACACATGAATGAGTCTAAGAGTACTATCACATGTGTCCATAAATGTCAAATTCTAATTCTCGTCATAACATACCAACGTTCACGTTCAAAGCTTATACTTTGTTAGTATAGTTCATTAATAAGGTCTATCATGTTCATGCTTCCTTATGAAACCTATATATGTAAGTTAACATGCTTTTCATGTATTTCAAGGCCCTATAAACATGCTCGAAAAGTCAGAATGTATACATAGTCTTTACATGTCAATATCAACCTTCAAAACTTGTATTTTTGTTAGAAAGGTGCACTAGTTGGGTTCACATGTCCATATTATATCACGGAACCTATATACATAAGTTAGTATGCATTTCATGTGTTTCTAGGTCATACTAACATGTCTCGAAAGTCAGAATATTAAAATGCTTCATATATGTTAACGTCGTTTATGAAACTTTAAATTCGTTTCCAAACTAGGTGTCGTTTGGTTAACCATGCATGCTAATATACTAAAACATGCTTACATTGCCTCATTAGGTTTATATATATGTATTAATCATGCTTCCATGCTTGTTTACACAAAATCAGACAATTGGTACATAACAGTTTTGTTGTAGAATGCAGAAAACTGAACACAGAGGCTGGCGCTGCGGCGCGGCACTACTGGCGCTGCGGCGCGAGTGGCGCTGCGTGCGGCGCTGCGGCGCGGGCTGCGGCGCTGCGGCGTCGAGGCAATTTTCTGCAGTTCAGACCGCAGCGAAAACCGACCCAAAACCTCCCATTTCATCGATTTCAACATACCCAGATGCTATTAGACTTGTTTAACTTACTAACACATGCATATATGCTTATATAACAGTTAATAGCAATTATCAATTCCCAATTTCATGAACTCTAACTAATTTCACGAATTTCATGTATTTACATAAATTGAAGAGGAACAATGGAATGAAAGACTATTCAGTGGTTCTATCATGTGTGTATGTTCATATAACAACAATATAAGGGTTCTACAACCCAATCATGAACCAATTTAGCATAACCAAGAATTTGAAGGGAACTTTCGGAAACAGAAAACGGAAATGAAGAACAAAGGAAGAGGGATTATACCTCTGTAAATGATTTAAGCTTGCTGCTATCTCAATAACACTGATATATATATATATATATGCTCTCTAGTCTCACTTAGCCAAAATGCTCAGCAAAAGAACTGAAGAATGAGGAGAGCTTATTTATAGAGAATCCATTATTCAGTCCGTAGCTTTGCTCATCATTTTGAACTTACGGAAGAGAGGATTGCATGGTGGTTATGGGAGAGTTGGTATTTAGCAGTTGGCTTACACTATTGAGGCCACTCTCCTTGCAATGATCATTGCTATTTTGCTGAGTTTGAGAATGTAGGAGTAGGCTAGCTTCATGATGCATTTCACGTGTGAAGAGATAGTGACTATCATATTGGGACAAGCCAAGCAAATCTCAGCATTCTTACAAATGGACTATATGCTACACTTGTATATATATATACACCATATACTTATGTTATATATTATATGTACTCTTAGGTTATAATTACAATGTTCTCCCCATAATGTAATAAATGCAATTTGAATACATATAATCTATGTACATTTTATCTTACCGATATAATACAATCGGATACTATTACATTACATTATATCATATATTACTAAATTGTATTACTCAATAATTATTTATAATAGATCCATGATACATTATTTTAATGTATATCCACACATCATTTGTCACCTACACATATCATAACATATAGTTACTATACATTTAATTTGCATGCTTGCACATATAATTTCTCATATTATAAATTGAATATTAATTAATAATATACACATATCCTACATCAATCAATATAATTGTTAACCTCCATAACAATTTAATTAACCTTTATATGATTAACTATCACTTTGATATAAATCTTATTATATTTATAAACACGTTGCTCATTATTATTATGTTTCTTGCAATAATAATAGTCACATATTATTAATCAATCCTCATTAGTATTTTATAACAGTTAATTAATATTCTTCGATTAACAATTAATATAGATTAATTGTTCGCTTAAATTAATATAATCATTCTTATATTACGTCACTGTGCCACACAAGGCAATCAACGAGTTTATCACAAACTCCACCAATTTCTCAATTATTATAATTATTCAATTATATATAATTGAATTAATTCATCTCATAACATAAAATAAATTCTCATTTCCATTAATATATTTATTTAATAATATATGAAAATTCTCGGGTATTACATCCTCCCCCCCTTATAAAAATTCCGTCCCGGAATTGCTACAAGGTTACACAAATAGATGGGGATAGTCCCTCATCATCCTATCTTCTAACTCCCACGTTGCCTCCTCGACATCGTGGTTATGCCAAAGTACTTTTACAGATGAAATAACTTTATTTCCCAAAGTTTGTTCTTTCCTATCTAATATCTGGACAGGAATTTCTCCATACGCCAAGTTCTTCTCCACTTGAATGGGCTCGTAAGAAATCACGTGCTTGTAGTCGGCCTTATACGGTCGCAACACGGAAATGTGAAACACGTTGTGGATGTGCTCCAGTTCGGGTGGCAACGCAACTTTGTATGCCACTTCGCCCACTCGCTTCAGTATCTCGAACGGTCCTATGAATCTTGGACTCAATTTTCCTTTCTTGCCGAAACGAATTTTTCCCTTCCATGGAGATACCTTCAAGAATACGAAACTGCCGACTTTGAAGTCTCGGTCCTGCCGATGCAAATCTGCGTATTTCTTCTGGCGATCTTGAGCTGCTACAAGTATGACTCTTATCACTGTCACCACGTCTGCGGTTTGTTGAACTAACTCTGGTCCGAGTATTCGTCGTTCTCCGACTTCGTCCCAACATAACGGCGTTCTGCACTTTCTCCCGTAAAGAGCTTCGTACGGTGGCATGCCAATACTCGCATGGTAGCTATTATTATATGCGAATTCTACTAAGGGTAGGTGGTCGTCCCAATTTCCCTTAAAATCCATCACGCAAGTCCTAAGCATGTCTTCTAGCGTTTGTATTGTTCGCTCACTTTGTCCGTCTGTTTGAGGATGATAAGTTGTACTCAACCTCAACTGCGTTCCCATTCTTTCCTGCAAACTCTTCCAAAAATTGGACGTGAAGCGCGGATCTCGATCAGAGACAATTGACACCGGCACTCCATGTCGTGAAACAATTTCTTTTACACATAGGCTTGCTAATTGGTTCAAACTGTAGCGGATCTTGATTGGTAGAAAGTGTGCGGTCTTCGTTAGTCGATCCACGATAACCCAAATAGCATCATAACCTTTCTGTGTAACTGGAAGTCTTACCACGAAGTCCATGGTAATATGCTCCCATTTCCACTCTGGTATTTCTAACGGTTGTAGTAAACCACTTGGCCGCTGATGCTCTGCTTTAACGCGTTGGCAAGTCAAGCATTTACTGACGCACTCTGCGACTTCCCGTTTCAAATTAGGCCACCAAAAATGTTGCCTTAGATCTCGGTACATCTTTGTGCCTCCCGGATGAACGGAATATGTCGTATTGTGTGCCTCGTGCAAAATCTTTTCCCTCAACTCGGTTACCGCTGGTACCCACACTCTCCCTTCAAATCTCAAAATACCGTCTTTATCCATTCGAAATTTTTCTTCCTCACTTTCTGTGATCCTCTTTCGGATTTTCTTACACTCTTCATCCTTTTCCTGAGCTTCCTTTACTCTATCCAACAACGTCGGACAAGCTTCCATTACAATTAACTTCTCACCAGACTTTTCTGGTCCTTTCACTTCTATCTCCAATTTCTCCATCTCTCTTATCAACTCATCCTGAGTTGTTAAATTAAACAACTTCTCCCTTCCTTTCCTGCTCAGAGCGTCGGCAACCACATTTGCCTTTCCCGGGTGATAAAGAATATCGCAGTCATAGTCTTTGATTAATTCTAACCACCTTCTCTGCCGCATGTTTAACTCCTTCTGTGTGAAGATATATTTCAAACTTTTGTGGTCCGTGTATATCTCACATTTTTCTCCGTATAGATAACGTCTCCATATCTTTAACGCAAAAATTACTGCCGCTAACTCTAAGTCATGAGTAGGATATCGTTTTTCGTAATCCTTCAATTGTCGTGACGCATATGCAATAACCTTGCCATGTTGCATGAGCACACAGCCAAGCCCCTTGTGCGATGCATCACTATACACCACAAAATTTCCCGCATCATCTGGTAATGATAACACAGGTGTTTCGCTCAATCTCCTTTCCAGTTCTTGAAAACTTTCTTCGCATTTGTCGGTCCATACAAATTTAACCGTCTTTCTAGTCAAATTGGTCAACGGGGTTGCTATCTTAGAAAAATCTTGGATGAATCTTCGATAGTACCCAGCTAACCCTAGAAAGCTTCTCACCTCCGTCGGTGTTCTCGGTTGTTCCCAATTACTTACTGCTTCGACCTTTGCAGGGTCTACTGAGATTCCATTCTTATCCACCATGTGGCCTAAGAATTGAACCTTCTCCATCCAAAATTAGCACTTAGAAAATTTTGCATACATTTTCTCCTTCCTTAGTGCCTCCAAAACAATCTTCAGATGTTCGGCGTGTTCTTCCTCTGTCTTTGAGTAGATCAAAATGTCGTCGATAAAAACCACTACAAATTTATCCAAGTGTGGCTTAAAAACTCGGTTCATCAAGTCCATAAATGCTGCCGGAGCATTAGTCAATCCGAATGACATTACCAAAAACTCGTAGTGTCCATAACGGGTTCGAAACGCAGTCTTTGGTATGTCCTCATCCCGTACCTTTAGTTGATGATATCCTGTTCGTAGGTCGATCTTTGAGAAACACTTTGCTCCCTTCAGTTGATCAAATAAGTCGTCTATCCTCGGCAGCGGATACCGGTTCTTAATCGTTACTCTATTCAATTCTCGATAATCGATACAGAGCCTCATCGATCCGTCCTTCTTCTTAATGAATAGTACTGGTGCTCCCCAAGGAGAAACACTCAGTCGAATGTAACCCTTATCCAACAATTCTTGTAATTGTATCATCAATTCCTTCATTTCTACTGGCGCCATACGATATGGAGCTTTCGAAATCGGTGCCGTTCCCGGTGCTAAGTCTATTACGAATTCTATTTTTCTGTCTGGCGGAAGACCAGGCAGATCGTCCGAAAATACATCTTGGAATTCATTAACTACGTATATATCCTTAATTTCTACTCCCCTTTTCCGAGTATCAACGATGTAAGCTAAATATCCTACACATCCTTTCCTTAACAATTTCTTGGCCTGCATCATCGTAACGCAACACGATTGCTTAAGCGATGAGCTACCATAAAACACTACCTTAGACTTACTCGGAGTCTGAAGGTTCACACATTTGTTCTGACAGTCAATTATCGCAGCATGGTTATACAACCAATCCATTCCCAATATTACGTCAAATTCTCCCAGTCTAATAGGAATCAAGTCTACGCTCAGTTCATGTTTACTAATATTTGCGCGACAATTTCGATAAACGTATTCTATAGGGATCACTTCCTTATTAGCAACTTCTATAATCAAAGGATTTTCTAATAGTTCTCGAGGTGTACTAAGTCTACTAGCAAATTCTTCAGATACAAAAGAACAGGTGGCACCCGAATCAAATAATACATAAGCATTTATATCATTGATTGGGATTATACCTGACACCACATCCTTCGCAGCCACTGCGTCTTGGACGGTCATGTTAAAGGTTCTGGCGGTTGGGCGGTTGGATTGTGCCGGTCCACCGATCATCAGCTTGTTGCCTCCTTGCTGATTACTACCCCCGCCACTTCCCTTCTTTGGGCAGTCCTTAATTCGGTGCTCCGTCGAGCCACAAGCAAAGCATCCTTGTATCTTTTTCGGTTTCAAACAGTTGGGCGAGATGTGCCCTTCCTGTCCGCAGTTGTAGCAAGTGCCACGTCCCTTCCAGCACTTGCCCTGGTGATTCTTCCCACACTTCGGGCATCCTTCAGCCCTCTTCTTGAAACCTCCACGAAAATTCCCTGATTGATTATTATTGTTGTTTTTGTTGTTGTTGTTGTTCTTCCACTTTCTCTTTCCCAAGTTGCTTCCTCCGCTACTGCTTCCTCCCGTACGATTCTCTCCTCCAGTATTCTTTCCTTTCTTCTCTTTGTTATACAGACTTAAGGCCTCACTGCCACCTTCCGCAATGATTGCCTTCTCCAGTAATGTTGCAAAGGAATCAATTTGAAGAACTGATACCTTATTGAACAGCAATGGCTTCAACCCTTGTTCAAAGCGTCTAGCCTTCCTCTCTTCATCACCAACTTGGTGCTCCGCAAATCGCGCTAGTTCGTTAAACCTAGCCGCGTATTGCGCCACCATCATTTCACCTTGTTTTAACTCTAGGAATTTCACCTCCATCCTATTCTTCATACTTTTCGAAAAGTAATTCTCGAAGAACAGTGTCTTAAACTTATCCCAAGCTATTATCCCTTCTCCAGCTCTTTGTTGATTAGCCTCCCACCAGTAGTTCGCTTCTCCCCTCATCATGTACGTGGCAAACACCGTCTTCTGATCTTCGCCTACGCTAGCTATAGTGAAAGCTTTTTCGATCTCTTTGATCCACGTTTGTGCGACGATTGGGTCGGTAGTTCCCTCGAACTCCGGGGGTCCTACACTCTTAAAGTCTTTAAAGGTTGTTACTGACACAGTCTGAGGGTTCGGGCGAACGGGTTCATTGTTCCTTCCCCTTAAGGCTTCTCCTAACAAGTCTACCAGTTTCTGGATCGGGTCTACTTGTTCTCTCTCATTGTTAACGGATTCTTCGGGTGCAGTCAATCTACGTCTGGGTGGCATTATCTGCATCACAATTTTTCATTTTATTATTATTCAAGTATATCACTTAAGTATTTCTTTTAATACTAAAAGAATAAATTTATAACACGTTTCTAAAATCAACTCCATTTATATTCATATGCCATTTCATTTTCATTACATGATTTCCTAGCATACTGCTATAAATATCATCACATATATCCCCTAATATCACAAAAGACGGGGAATATACCAACCTACTACCATACTACCCCTCTAACAGAAGCTAACTCGGGGTTTACATCATCATCCCACATCTTACACAAAAGATCAGAATTGCAACATAGTATATACAATACATAAAGACACAACTATTACCACCACTAGACTGACTAAGGAAATCTCATCCCATCATCCCGCGTTCCACTGCGCTCTTGTACTCCAACTGTGCTATATACGCAAACAGCTCTCGGCTCAAGGTATGTAGAGTCTGTCCCTGTTCTGCCGGGTAGTGGTACACACCATCAATCACCCTTTCAAAAGCTGAACGGAACGCATACTCCATCTTGTTCATCTTTCTCTTTTTGCACCTGACCTCATCCTCAAGGTCGTCAGCTCTCTCATTGGACGCTTCCCACTTCTCCTCGAAGTGTAACCTATCCATCACCTCCAACTCTAGCTGAGTACGGAGTGCCTCTTTCTCAGTCTTCTCACTCAGTTCCCTCTGCTCAACCTCTTCTAGCTTCTCTGCCAAATCTGCATTCCTAGCCACTGACCTGTGAAACAGAGTCCCTATCTGGATCCCTGCCTCCCTACGGTAGGAAATCTCCACCTCTAACTCTTGCATAGCCAGCTTCCTCTGGTGGTCCTCGTCCCTCAGCTTCTGGAACTCAGACTCTCTCTCATGGGCCTCTGCCTCCAGCTCCTGGACTCTGCAGTCTAACTCTAGAATACGCTCCTCGTACTCGCCTAACATCTGTTCCTCTATAGTAGCCTCATCAGAGTCCTCTACTGGCTCATCCTCCATCGGCTCCTCCTCTGGATCATACTCTATCTCAATCTCGTCCTCGTCGTCAGACTCGAATGGTGCAACAGCCTGCACTGGTGTAGCCTCTAGAGGTGCCTCGTATACTACGTGTATATCCCTGGGCTCCTCCTCTGCAACTCTACTAGGTACCCCTGTGTCTGTCATCCTACACTCACAAACACAAGACAAGAAATAGCATCTCCATTAGAATGTTAAACAAAATATAAGTTCATTGTATAGAATGAAGTTACATTTCATAACAGACTAAGTCTCTCAAGGAAAACTCTACATGAGTTTTATCTCCTTCCTAACTTCTAAGTTCGCCTAAGTTATAGTCTAAGGACACTCGTTCCTAAGGTTTATAACTACGGCTCTGATACCAACCTGTGACGCCCCCAAATTCCAGGACCGCCACTTGGTCTCTCGAATTCGGTTCATCACGTGCTCATGGTAATACATCACAATAATAATAATAAAATATCATACGATCACAGCGGAAAATCTATTCTAGAATAATTTATTATAATTATTCCCCCAAGTCTCGCAACCTACAGTACTTAATAGATTACATAATAATATCAGTTAACGACTTATTACATAATCTAACTTAAGCTTAAACATAATCAAATCCAGTCTTACTACATCATCTTCATATAATATTAATATATTTAAAACATAACAGACATAAGCTAGTTGGTAGCTTTGCCCTTGCCCTTATCAACGCCCGAAGGTTCACCATGCTCTGCCTTAACTGAAATGTTTTAGGGAAAGCAAGAATGAGCACAAATTGCCCATCAAGTAATATACAATAAGGGTGAGTAATAAGATTCTCAATTCTCGAAAGGGTATAACAAGATTTGATAGTTCAAGAATAACAAGGATATCAACAGTTCTCAATAACAGTCGCTAAGGACAGGATAATATCAATATGATTCAATAATAAGTCAATTTAAGATTTCAAATAATTGAATACTGAGTAGTCACTACGGACTATGAACTTCTACTAGAATTGACAGTAATAAACTGAAAATCCAACAAAAACAGGTAAAACAGGTGATCAGCCTAAAGTACCCTTGTTATGCATAACAATCAACCATACTCAAGTGTGCACGTCGGTTCTCCGACAATTATATATTCCCTTCAAAGAAGGTTGTTCTTCTCAGTCAAATATAGGATCCCGCACCAATCAATTAGTTTGGGTTGCTTTTCTATAACATAAGTCCAGCCGAATCAAATGGCATAGACACTTTCACAATTTTCAAGAACAATACTAAGTTCAACATGAATAATAGCTTTAATGAAATAAGAGTTCAAGTATGCTAATTCGATTCAACCGATTAAATAGGAAACTAGTTCGCAATACACAAGATAGGATACTTGCATAGTAAAAGAGTATAAGTTAGGAAACTTTCACAATCATAGATTTCCTTGCATAAAGTAAATGCGTCGGTTAGGATACTTGCACTTTAAAAGAGTGTAAGTAAGAGAACTTGCCTTTAGCGTAGTTTATCCACGAAAAGCAATCAACACTTTCGAATTCCTATCGTAATACAGTTACGTATATATATGATATTCATTAGTCATATAATTTAACTTCACATTTTCTCTTTGAATATACGATCAACACACAAGCTAAGTTTTACCTAGCTACACAGTTACATAGAATATAATTTCTATCCTTAACGTTCCTTCTTTAGAGTTTAAACGCATTCTCATATTATAAAAGATCGCAACAATTTGCAAACATGCTTGCATATTATTAATATCACATAAGACCACAATCAGTACTAAATATATTTCATTTTAGCAAGTTACGGCATCTCCTTAAGTTAACCGTCAAAATCGGGTTCAAGTAACATCATATAATATCACGTAGCATGTATTCATATTTAAAGGATACTTTC
Source organism: Panax stipuleanatus (assembly GCA_020205555.1). Taxonomy (NCBI): domain Eukaryota; kingdom Viridiplantae; phylum Streptophyta; class Magnoliopsida; order Apiales; family Araliaceae; genus Panax; species Panax stipuleanatus. The sequence continues at coordinate 90,699,633 of CM035118.1, forward strand.
GTGCTTGTATATCTTTTCCAAATCCAATCGTACATGGTATAGGTTCTTAAGTTAATACTTAAAGTCATTCAAGGACACGAACTCATATGGTCTAACATGGTCGCTTTTAAACACATAAGATATTCATATAACTTGTATTAGTCATGCTCATGAGTACTCGTATTGCATATATGTAGCTAGCATTGTTATTATCTTGAAAACATGATTTGTTCATGCTAAACTTTAATCATGGCAACTAATCATGGTATATATACATGCATGACACATGAATGAGTCTAAGAGTACTATCACATGTGTCCATAAATGTCAAATTCTAATTCTCGTCATAACATACCAACGTTCACGTTCAAAGCTTATACTTTGTTAGTATAGTTCATTAATAAGGTCTATCATGTTCATGCTTCCTTATGAAACCTATATATGTAAGTTAACATGCTTTTCATGTATTTCAAGGCCCTATAAACATGCTCGAAAAGTCAGAATGTATACATAGTCTTTACATGTCAATATCAACCTTCAAAACTTGTATTTTTGTTAGAAAGGTGCACTAGTTGGGTTCACATGTCCATATTATATCACGGAACCTATATACATAAGTTAGTATGCATTTCATGTGTTTCTAGGTCATACTAACATGTCTCGAAAGTCAGAATATTAAAATGCTTCATATATGTTAACGTCGTTTATGAAACTTTAAATTCGTTTCCAAACTAGGTGTCGTTTGGTTAACCATGCATGCTAATATACTAAAACATGCTTACATTGCCTCATTAGGTTTATATATATGTATTAATCATGCTTCCATGCTTGTTTACACAAAATCAGACAATTGGTACATAACAGTTTTGTTGTAGAATGCAGAAAACTGAACACAGAGGCTGGCGCTGCGGCGCGGCACTACTGGCGCTGCGGCGCGAGTGGCGCTGCGTGCGGCGCTGCGGCGCGGGCTGCGGCGCTGCGGCGTCGAGGCAATTTTCTGCAGTTCAGACCGCAGCGAAAACCGACCCAAAACCTCCCATTTCATCGATTTCAACATACCCAGATGCTATTAGACTTGTTTAACTTACTAACACATGCATATATGCTTATATAACAGTTAATAGCAATTATCAATTCCCAATTTCATGAACTCTAACTAATTTCACGAATTTTATGTATTTACATAAATTGAAGAGGAACAATGGAATGAAAGACTATTCAGTGGTTCTATCATGTGTGTATGTTCATATAACAACAATATAAGGGTTCTACAACCCAATCATGAACCAATTTAGCATAACCAAAAATTTGAAGGGAACTTTCGGAAACAGAAAACGGAAATGAAGAACAAAGGAAGAGGGATTATACCTCTGTAAATGATTTAAGCTTGTTGCTATCTCAATAACACTGATATATATATATATATATGCTCTCTAGTCTCACTTAGCCAAAATGCTCAGCAAAAGAACTGAAGAATGAGGAGAGCTTATTTATAGAGAATCCATTATTCAGTCCATAGCTTTGCTCATCATTTTGAACTAACGGAAGAGAGGATTGCATGGTGGTTATGGGAGAGTTGGTATTTAGCAGTTGGCTTACACTATTGAGGCCACTCCCCTTGCAATGATCATTGCTATTTTGCTGAGTTTGAGAATGTAGGAGTAGGCTAGCTTCATGATGCATTTCACGTGTGAAGAGATAGTGACTATCATATTGGGACAAGCCAAGCAAATCTCAGCATTCTTACAAATGGACTATATGCTACACTTGTATATATATATACACCATATACTTATGTTATATATTATATGTACTCTTAGGTTATAATTACAATGTTCTCCCCATAATGTAATAAATGCAATTTGAATACATATAATCTATGTACATTTTATCTTACCGATATAATACAATCGGATACTATTACATTACATTATATCATATATTATTAAATTATATTACTCAATAATTATTTATAATAGATCCATGATACATTATTTTAATGTATATCCACACATCATTTGTCACCTACACATATCATAACATATAGTTACTATACATTTAATTTGCATGCTTGCACATATAATTTCTCATATTATAAATTGAATATTAATTAATAATATACACATATCCTACATCAATCAATATAATTGTTAACCTCCATAACAATTTAATTAACCTTTATATGATTAACTATCACTTTGATATAAATCTTATTATATTTATAAACACGTTGCTCATTATTATTATGTTTCTTGCAATAATAATAGTCACATATTATTAATCAATCCTCATTAGTATTTTATAACAGTTAATTAATATTCTTCGATTAACAATTAATATAGATTAATTGTTCGCTTAAATTAATATAATCATTCTTATATTACGTCACTGTGCCACACAAGGCAATCAACGAGTTTATCACAAACTCCACCAATTTCTCAATTATTATAATTATTCAATTATATATAATTGAATTAATTCATCTCATAACACAAAATAAATTCTCATTTCCATTAATATATTTATTTAATAATATGTGGAAATTCTCGGGTATTACAGGACCCAAACTATGTCCTCAACCATTAATATCTCCAACTGAAGACAGGCATGGGTAAAGCCCTCTGCGACCGGGACCTCCGACAAAGTAGAATGATGCCATCTACGTCCCCATGGATAAGTGTCCAACCCTAAGACAGAGATGGGGCGAAGATAGGAAGCCTCTCGTAAGCGCATAACTGTCAATTCAAAAGAACCCTACATTAGTCATGGGAAAAGATAAACCAATTAAAAGCTAAACAAATAAAATTTGGTCAAAAGGACTTACCAGAAGAAACAGGTAGAATCCGACCCAGGCGTCGGAAACTCCCTTGGATCGCAATCGCATCCCGTGAAGGAAGAGAGCGAACGTAAAAGATCCCCAATCGTAGTCCTCAATGTGGCCTACGTCTCGAACTGCCCCTACCAAGCTGATGGGAAAAGTGGAGGAGTTGTTTGAAATGAAATAACCCCTCAGGATGGTCAGGAATAGACGCCGCAAGATGCAATCCCTCTCCGTCAAATCGACAGGCAACTGCTGCTGCAGGGTGCCTCGAGCAGCATCGACGCTCAGGCTCCTCGATAGGATACTACGAGCCTTGAAGGCCCACTCCTGAGAAGAAAACCCTAGGAGGGTACGCACCGTGGTAGAAGTGATGCCCGTCTCCAAGGGCATTCGGTCCCCAGTAAACTCTAAACCTGTGATGTACCTCTAATGCATGGGAGTCATCACAACCTCACAGTCCATCAGATAGAGAGACTGACCTTGGTGAAACTATCTCTCGGACAAAGCTCATAAATAGCCCCAAGGGCAGCCACGGGGAGCAATGGTGAAGAAGGCCTCAAATCCCCATGAATTGACGATCACCCGGTACTCTGGATGTTGCGAATGATACAGAGAGTATATGCTAAACCAGTTATCCCTGGGCTGGGTAAACTCCGGAGCCTGCACGACCTCAAGGTTAAGAAAACCCATTGATAACAGAAAGTAGAAATGAAGATAAATTAATCACGTACCTCATTCGCCTGTAAGTGAATAGAGGGATGACGGCTCAGATCCGTACCCAACAAATCAGGGACATCTACCTCAATGTCGGGAAGAAATCTAGGCGCAGCACTGGGCTGAGGCAGAACCTCTGGCTCAAGGATATTTTCCTCATCCACGGGAGGATGGTCCTCGCTACCAGGTCCATGAGCTGGCTCCGTCAATCGCTGTACCCGTCTACTAATCCGGGTAACAGGAACGTCAGAGGGAGCTCTCCGTCGATGAACTCCAGCTGAAATCCGCTGGGATAAAGAACGACTGGGTCCCATATAATCCATATCTGAACAATGAGTCCGTAAGAATTAAAGCCAAGTCAGGTATATTCCTGTCTTTCTTAAACTTCAAATAAAATCCATGAAATATAATTTAGGTCATCACATTATGCATGTCCTACATGTGTCATTATATATGTACATCATTTTTGTCGCATCCTAGTATATCTATAAATATATCTAGGACCCTGACGTTTGACTCATGGAAAATTTTTGCCAGAGTTTCCTCTATAAAATGGATTATCCACATGCCCGGAGCATGCATTAAATCACCCTATGAGGGTATACCATCACAGCCAAGCATGTAAATATCAATTTATATTGTTATTCTAACACATAAATATAATATATGTCTAGATTAATCGATAAATGATAATATATCACATCCATACGGTCCATAAAATGATCTGTAAGCATTCATTGCATTATAAACATGTTTATCTAGCTATCTATGCATACATGTTAGATATAATGCATTTAAGGAAGGAAATACGGGTTTTCACCAATGAAAACACGAAAAAAAGGAGTCTAGACGTTACCCGTAGTATGTAGAAGAAATGTATGATGGCAGATCGCTCCAAATCAATCCGGAATCGAGTAGATATGAAGAAGTGCTCGGTTTTTGTAGAGAGAAAACGAAGAAACTCAAGTTGAATGAGTGAAAATGAGACCTCCCGAGGGTATAAGCCCGATCACGGGTAGCCTTGACCATAGTTGCTCCAGTCGCAACCATACTTGCGGCTGCCACATGTGGGTCCCATGACCTTCGATGTTGTAATCCACTGACAATGAACTAGTGAAGGCGTCGGCTCGACCCCCGGTAATGTAATCTACCGGTAATGAACCAGTGAAGGCGTGGGCTCAACCCCCGATGATGTAATCCACTGGCAATGAACTAGTGAAGGCGTCGGCTCGACCCCAATGATGTAATCAACCGACAATGAACCAGTGAAGGCATCGGCTTGACCCCGATGATGCAATTCACCGGCAACGAACCAGTGAAGGCGTCAGCTAGACCCCCGATGATGTAATCCATTGGCAACAACCCAGCGCATATCGGTAAATCCTCGATGATGTAATCCTTTGGCAACAACCCAACGCAGGTCGGCAAATCTCCGATGATGTAATTCGTTGGCAACAACCAAACACATATCGGCAAATCCCCGATGATGTAATCCATTGGCAACAACCTAACGCAGGTCGGCAAATCCCCGATGATGTAATCCATTAGCAACAACCTAACATAGGTCGGCAAATCCCCGATGATGTAATCCGTGGGCAACAACCTAACCCAGGTCGGCAAATCCCCGATGATGTAATTCGTTGACAACAACCTAATGCAGGTCGACAAATCCCCGATGATGTAATCCGTTGACAACAACCCAACACAGGTTGGCAAATCTCCGATGATGTAATCTATTAACAACAACCCAACGCAGGTCGGCAAATCCCTGATGATGTAATCCGTTGGCTATAACCAAACGCAGGTTGGCAAATCCCCGATGCGGCAACAACGTAATGCAGGTCGGGAAATCCCCGATGATGTAATCCGTTGGCAACAACCTAACGCAGGTCGGCAAATCCCCGATGATGTAATCCGTTGGCAAAAACCTAACGTAGATCGGCAAATCCCCGATGATGTAATCTGTTGACAATAACCCAACGCAGGTCGGCAAATCCCCGATGATGTAATCTGTTGGCTACAACCCAGTGAAGGCATCGACATGACCTTGATGGTGCAATCTGTTGACTATAATCCAGCGTAGGTCGACTTAATCCAGATAATGTAATCTTTAAATTCCTCAATAGGGGGGAGTAACCCTTTTCCGATCTTACATATCATTACATCTGTTATACATGACATTGCATCATCAGATATACCTTGTTATGCATTTTTTGTGTCTATTAATCTTTGTCGTGTTCATTCCATTACATTACATAAACATGACAAAGAGGTACATCTGTAGACACTAAAAATTTCGCTTTCTTTATACTAACTGTGCAGAAGGACAAAAGTATAATTATACTTCAAAGACTACCTCGAGGTAGGTGAAAATAGTCATGTCATCTCGGAGACAACCCTGGGCGTGATGCAAAGGACCAATGACATCTTAACATATCGTAAACCGAGCAAGGATCGGTGAGCTGAGACAGTGTTCATCGAAAACCACCTCAGCAAACCTCAAACGGCGTGCCATTATAGATAAGCCGGCTAAATGATACCTGGACTTTGAGGATATATCTCAGCTATAAGTATCGACTTCCCAAACCCTAATTCAGTCAGACTCGATCTTATCCTGCTGCATTCATCAAAGACTGTTCGAAAGGTTGAGCTGCGGAGGTCAACTTCTGCTGAACCAGGACTGAAAGAGCACCCGTCGAGAGTGTGAGGCCCATCTAGCCTAGCCGCATCCATACATGCATCTAGCTACATGTATATATGCGGCTAGTTCATTTGTAAAAAAAGGAGAAAAAAGAAAGAGAAAGAATTTTAAGAGAGAGAAAATACATTCTAGAGAGAGGCTTTGGTTTAGCACATTAACACCATCTTGAAGCTTAATCATCTTATTTAGTACCTACTTAAAGTCCCGGGAGTGTTCCACGTTGGCCATGGGAGTTTAAACGCTTGTTCACGCGTCCCCCAAGGTGAAACAACGCACTTTCTAGTTTCGTTCTTTGTAAACGCTATTTTAATACTAGATTGATGATATATCTTATTTAAATATAGTTAAACTTGTTGTATTTTAAGCATATTGTGTAATAGTTGGAAGATATTACGTTTTTATAGGTTATATTGTGCTTATTACGTTGTAAACTCGATCGCGGAGGCTAGATCAACCTAAATCTAAGCCGAATCTAGCCTTTAAGAGGTTATTAAGCATGAAGCTTTAACCCGTGTGCTAGATCGACTTAGATTCATAGTAGATCTATGAATTTATTGCTTTAAACGGTCCCAGTTGCCCCGTATAACCCTAAATCTATATTTAGAGGTGAAAGGGGTCCGAAATGGCTTAAAATGGTGATTTTAACCGATGAAATCACCTAATATCAAAGCTGAGGACATTGTATATATGTAATCCCGCACAAATAATGTGAGCCTAGGAATCCAGATGTTGAGATCCTCGAATGGATCCAATTTGATTCCAACGATGGACCGATTTTTATGTTGTATTATTTTAATAGCGTAATTTTCATTGTATATGTAATATTTCGATCTTGAAGACGAGCTCGAGGGGTTAGTCCCGAGAAGTTGGATTCAAGATCCTGTGATACTGAAAACTTTACTTGCAGGAGCTCGGTTCATCGAGATAGCTTACATGCCCGATGATGATCTGACCCTTTTTAACGCTTTTGCATTCATATAATCAAAATGATTTCTAATAAAACTGCAAAGATCTTTCGATCGTAATAAAGCGATTTGGGGTAGATCACATAATGAACATAAAGAATAAAAGAAAGTATTGAAGTCCTCGATTCCTAGTCGGGAAAAGGATTTGAAAACCTTACTTTCTATAACATCATTTCAATTCATAAATCTTGTTAAAAATGAACTTTTTGTCAAATCAAATCCTTTGTACCTAGGCGCAAAAGAGGTACAACACTACTTTCAAGTCACCTAAAATAAAGACTTGGAGTAAAAACTAATAAAGCTTTTGAAATAAAACACACACACACACATACACTCACTCACACACACTCATTTTATGCACAAAAAATCAATAAGATGCGGTACCGTGCTTGCATGGGAGTCGGGAGGTGCCTAACAGCTTCCCCCCGCTTAACCTAGCCCCCGGATTCTACGAATCTCGGGTTTTAAGACCAATCTTTTGGAGTCACATATTGGACCATATTGCAAAAACTATTCAAATCTCGGATGAGTTGGTACATCCATTTAAACCATACCAACTGGCGACTCTGTCTCATTCAGTTCAATCATCAAAATAAAATCAATCTTTTCAAAATCGTCGACACTTATGTCGGTACCTCTTTCCTAAAAACTCGCCCTTCAATAAAATCCATAGATATAGCGAAATGGAAACGGGTAGACAAGCCAAAGGAAAGACGGAAATCAAAACCAAAGAAAAAGGACTTCTCTTTCAACAAAAAGGAGCAAGATTTTTTGCCAGCGTCGACAAATACACCCACATAACTCTTTGTGGTTAACTTCAAAACTTATAAAAAATTTACTGGAAGTACATATATTTAACAGAAACATATCCTGAAAAGTTCAGAAATTTCTAAAAAATGTTCTATATATGATAAATGTAGCAAGATTTGGTTGTTTTGAACTATTTAAATATAGTAGTTGAATTTCAAAAATTCCATGAAAAATATATTGTCATAAAGGAACAATATTATGTTGATTTCCAAAAAAGAAATATTTTTGGAGTTGTTTTGGTATTTTCCATATAAATGATTGAGTTATAAATAAATGAATTAAATTAATTATGTAATGTTAAAAATTAGGAAAATAGAATTTTATAACTTGATAACCCAATATAAGATATATACAGATCTTTGAAAGATATTTTGTTCTTTGTTGATGAGAGATTATGTTTATGGCATTGTAAGATGGTTAAATAAATTAATTAATAAAGGATAAATAATTAAAATAAATTATTTATTGATTTAATGAATGATTAAAATGATAAATATGGAGAAGTAAAAGTATTTTAAATATAGTATGTTGAAATAGGCTATATTAGGTATATAGTATTTTAAAAAAAGGAATCCAGTTTGCTGGATTGAAATTTATTTTGAATCTAGTTTGCTGGATTGCAATTTGGTTTGCTAGATTGACCATCAGGTTGCTGGATTGGACTGTTTTGATAATCCAGGTTGTTGGATTGGTCTGTTTGGATAATCCAGGTTACTGGATTGGTATGTTTTGTTTATCCAGGTTGCTGGATTTGTAATCCAAGTAGCTGGATTAGTTATCCAGGTTGTAAGATTGGCAATGCAATTTGCTGGATTGGGTAATATGGTTTGCTAGTTTAAGCATTCGATTAGCTGGATTAGGTATTCGATTTACCGAATCATAAATAAGAACTTATAAAATAAAAGAGTAAGTGTTAAATTATAATGTATATGGTTTAATGACTGAAATATTATCAAAGGACGACAATACTACTAAAGATTTAAGGTGTTATCTAATGTTTGATTATATGATTATATGTTAGATAAATTATTATAAGTAAGATATGCGATTCTAATTAAGAGATCAATCTTATAAATGATAGGTTATTGAAAATAAGTCATATTAAATTGTGTATTAGTAGACAATGATCAAGGAAATTATTCTAACCTTAGCATTTACTTTATGCAATGGATCTTTGTGTAAGCAAGTTTCTTAACTCTACTTTTCATTGAGCAAGTATTTGAAACTTTGCATTTATGCAATGGATCTTTAGTTGAACAAATATTCTTAATTCATTTATATTCAAGTAAACTCTTGAATTTCATTCGATTCGTTCATTGTTTACAAGTATCTTATTATTATCTTCATATGATTTATATCTAATCAAAATTGTTCTGTTCTTTGTAAGTTAAGTTTGGTTATGCAATTGTCCTCACTTGTATATATTGTTGTAGTTGAACAAGTGTTGATACATACTATAGAATTTCGGAACGTATACATGGTTTAAAAGCTGTCTAAGCTATTTGACTTGGCTAGACATAGTTGTAAAGGTATCATTGAATATTGTTGCTTATGATAAAGTCGTCCAACTGAATTGCTTTAGTTCGGACTCTAGACTGAGTATGAACATCCCAAAATTGGGAAATTTTTATGCGCCAAAGGGGGTTATGATGAACGCATATGTCGTTCCAGCATGTAGTGTTAATCAATACAGGGCATAAGGGATGATCACCCAACGTGGTCGTAAGTCATGATGGTTTGTATATGAATTTTTGTACAAACCTTTTTAAACTTTAAAATAATGGTCCATGGTCTATTGACCGCTCAACATTTATATTCACTATGTCGTTTCAAAAATGTAAACTGTTTGATATGTTATTATGAATTGTTTCAAATGGCTTCACAACTATTGATTCGTTGTAGAAGTATACTTTAAAGAAAATATTTATTTCTTTTAGCTGATGTTTTTATTATCTGATATTACTTGATAAGCAATTAAATGATCATTCTTGCTTTAAATTAAATGTTTTCAGCTAAGCGTGATTGACCAGAAAATTATGGCAAGGACAAAGGAAAGGGGAAGCTGAAGGAATAGTTATAAGGTGTTAGTTGTAATATTTTGAACTTTGTATTGTGATAATATGTTATCTAGCATGTAATAAAGTACTTAAGGGTTGTCGTACCTAGGGATTAGTCAACTTTGATATAATTTTTAAGTTTATAATATAGTAAGCAGTTCGTATGAATGGTATCGTGTAGCACCAAGTAAGGGTTTCAAGTACCCGGATTTGCGGGCGTCACACTTATCACAGTTCCGCTTCCAATGACTCGGCTTGTTGCAATGGAAGCACATTCCTTTACTGTCTGGATCAGGTTTCTTATTATCCTTTTCCTTCGCCTAGCCTTTTTTGTTTTTCTTCTTTTCAAAAGATACCTTGAGCCTCTTCGTTTTCTTGGAAGAATCATCTATCATTAAGACATGGTCCCGCTTGGATGGGAAGTGACCTTTAGCAGTTTTCAACATTTAAGTAACTCAGGCAAGTTGACGTCCAACTTATGCATGTGGAAATTCACAACAAATTATGATAAGGTGTCTGGGAGTGACTATAAGATTAAATCTTGACTTAACTCCCCATCCATGCAGAACCCCAATTATTCAAGTTGTTTAATCACGTTAATCAACTTTAGACAAGGAGTCTCAACAATAGTGCCCTCGGATATACGAGATCGGAAGAGTTCCCTAGATATCTGATACGTAGCAGTCTTGCTTTGCTCACCATATAATTCTTTTAGGTGCAGCAAAATAGAATATGCATCCATTTTCTCATGCTGACGTTGTAGCTCGATACTCATGGATGCGAGCATTATGCATTGTGCTATGGATGCATCATCTTGCCACTTTATAAAGACAACAATCTCTTCCTCAGAGGCTGTTTCTGTAACTTTACAGGGATAGGCTAATCTTCGACATAAGAAAGCTTTTCAACAGTGAAAATAATTCTCAAATTTCTTAACCAGTCCATGTAATTCGGTCCAGTCAACTTGTTAGCATCAAGTATGCTACGCAGTGATAGTGAGTGTGACATTTTTCAAATTCTGCTTGTGAAATAAAGTAACATTTTAGCATACATTCATTTAATTAATTATCAAAATAAATTAGGTCTTATTTTAAATTGGTATCTCCCACTATTTTTATCAAACTATATTACCCTCATATTATATAGTTCGACAAATCTAATTTAAGATTTGCTAAGGAGAATAAAGATCCCATTTCAAATGTATATAGCCTTGTGGTGACACAACAAACAATATATAAATAAATAGGTAGATAACTATTTTCAATTACGTCACCATGTAACTCCTTATTTTGCCTCTTATATTATTTTGATCAAGTGGTGACACATCCGAATCAAAATTATTCAAGTTAAGTCTAACCTAGTACTTTAATATATTCAAATAGAAAAATACCATCCATGTGGTGACATAACAAAATAGTATTGTTCAGTTTCTTTATAAGCATCAAATGTGATAAATCAACATCTTAAATATTTAATACTTGCCTTGTGGTGACACAAAAAACTCATATTAAATATTTAATACTCTATTAAGTTTATCATGCTAGAAGGCGACGTTCGATATTCTAAATATCTTTGAACGCTTAGGACTTAATAAAATTCATTGTGGGGTTTGTTATTATTTGTCTCTTTTGTTTAACGCGCATGCGCGCACACACACACACACACACACACACATATATATATATAATACGCGTCATATTAATTTATATACGAAGCATGTTGCATAATATATATATATATATATATATATATATATTGTAGAAGCATGTATTTAGAATACTATATTCTACCCGGATTAATTATGGACATTATTCTAGTTTGGTTCAGTACAGGCACCAAGTGAACCAAAAGGTCAAACTTAGGGGTGCAAGAATTAAATTTAGATATAACTATTACATTTAAATCTCGGGCTCCATTACATACGGGTTTTCATGCGATCCTTGCTCCTTTAGTCTCCAATTCTTCAAGTAATTCTAACTAATCCTATTTACATAAACTATTTACAATAAATAGAAACCTTGATCACCAGTCAAGGGAAAGTACATAGGAGGGAGATAGGAATTGCATCAAGAAAAATTAGAGAAGACGAGGTACGCAGACCCCATTTAATAAAACTCATATATTGAAGCATCCAACTAAAATAAGATCCAATCACATTGGTCAATAGTCCATAATCAACCCCATTTATTATCATACATATCACTATATACATCAATAAATAAAACATTCAATATATACATTGATAACGATTTAATAAGCAATAATAATTAGTTTGAAATCCAATTTCAACTCCAATTAGTTATCAAGGAATCTAATTTCAACTCTAATTAGTTAGCATGAAATTCAATCCTAATTAAAATAAATATATTTATTTTAATCCAATTCTAAATCTAATAAACTCCTTTATTAATTTAGAATTACAGAAAAATATATAATTTAATTTTAATTAAACTAAACCTTTTATCTTAATTAGAAATCATAAAATCAAAAAATAAATTTGGTTTCTAAAGAGAGTGGCGTTACGGCGCCGCTAGTGAACTAGCATCAAGCACTGCGGCGCCATGTCACTAGTTTTTAAAAACACGGAGCTCGCGCTACAGCGCACCAATTGTACTGGCTTTGGGTACTGTAGCGCCACATTAGCGCTTTCAGAACACGGAGTCGGCGCTGCGGCACCATGATTGTACTGCAATCAGGCGTTTTGGCGCCAGTCTCCAAAAACTATTTTTCATGTTCGCGAATTGTGCAGTTTTTGTCCAAAAACATGATTCCTTACTAATAATTATGACCAATTAACTCGCATAATGGTTTGGCTCTGATGCCACTGTTAGGTTTGTAATATCCATGAGCATGCAACAATTACATACATAGAGCGGAAGCAAGATAAATCAGAGTTTTTAAATTTTTACAAACCATATACCCGGATCATCCTCTATGCGCAATTATTAATTAAACGTAAATATGAAGAATAAGGTTCATACTCTTAAAGATACAAGCTTCCCCAGGTACGAGTTCAACTCCAAATCATTTCTTTGTTCAACTTGAATCTACCTGGTGTGATTCCTTCCTTTGATCAACGTCAACCACCCAAGTGTTTGGCCTCTAGATGTGATCCACCAAGGATGAACTAATATTAAGAAGATGGGTGTTTTAGCCAAAACCTAGTTTTCTCCTCTCTAGAAAAATTGTGCTCTCCTAACTCTTGGAAATTGCATTAATCCTAAATCAAAATAATACTCTTCTTATTTATAGGTGTAGGCACCCCTCCTAAACCTTTTAGGATTAGAGTTTCATTTTAATTAATTAAACTCTTTTAATTAATTTACCTCCTAATCTTATTAGGAATATGGGAGAGTACTTTTATTAATTAATTTCCAAACTCCTTTAGGAATTAAACTAATATTAATAGTAATAATAATAAGACTCCTCTTATTAATTTATATTTAATATTTTTAAAATATTAAATAATAAATATTAAGCTATTTAATTTATTCTATCACCATATATTAAATTAAATACACTTAAATTATTATTACGATTATGCCATTTATTCTTAAATAAATATGCATCATTTTATTGTGTGACCCTTTAGGTTCTCCATATTAAATAAGTTGTGAATAAATTAATTAGAATAATTCTAATTTTATTTAAATAAATAAATTAACTATTAATTTATTTAAATAAATAATATTTATTCTACAATAAGGGTAAGCCTCCTTAACGCTCAACGACTTTTCAGATAATATAGATTTCAACATTAATCATAAAAGAACCTTTGAGTAAATAGTTACCATACATTTCATTCCTTCCACCATAAAATGTCTCAATTAAATATAAGATATGGAATTACTATCAAGTCTTATTTTATTTAAATATATATATTTTGATCCTAAATGCACAAAGTCTAATAATGTAAATTAGAAACTACTTTCTAATTTCATTCTGCCTTGGCAAAGGACTACTGAGTTGTCATTTATCGAATCACATAGTCTCTTCTTTTACTAGAAATGGTAGATTCTTTATTGATCATTCATTATCTCCATGTATAATTCATTTTACCCAAGCATACCCTTTGATATACCCTTAGGGTCTTAAGGGACATGTTAAAGTATAACTCATCATACGTAAGATAATATGATGATCTCAAGTCTAAGGATTACCTGTACTACTATCACTAAAGGAATTCCTATTGATAGGCGAGTAAAACTCCATTAGGTATTCCATAGCGAGCCAAGTTGAGTGTACTTATTCTCCAATAAGCACCTATATACTTGCTTTAGTTTCTCCACACAAATGATTATGAGATCAATCATCCTCATCCAATGAGCAAGTAACGTATGTACAAATTTATCCGGATTCACTAATCCCCTATTTAGTAATCCAACAATTAGGAACTATTTTAGTTTAATTAAGCTTTTTAAGAATTTAGATCTCATTATCATCATCATCATCATTATTCTAAAAACATTACTTAAAACTATGGGTTTATCACATTTATATATAATAGAGTTATATAGATAAATTAAAAGCCTTTAATAAATAATTCTTTTAATAAAAAATGAATAAGATTGTTACAAAGTAAATGCTTCATCATATCAAATATGACTGGCTTATGTGCATACTACTTTAATAAACTTGAGAAGTTCACTTAGTCTAATGACACGAAAATGAAAAGTAATAAGTAGAGTTAATGTAAGCCAATATTTGACATCAAGTATGTGCCTAATTGGTATGTGTATGTAAACATAATTATGTAGGCCATTGGACGGGCAAATTAGCGTAAACTCATAGAAGAATGTTTAAGGCAAGTTTTCTGAATTTACTCTGATATTTGAGCAAGTTTCTTACTTCATCTAATTCTATTTATATGAAGCCTTTGTGATGGTTTAAAATAAAATTAACACAATTTTTATATGATTGTGTGAATTCCATGCTTATGCAAATTTTCATTATTTGTATAAGTATTCAATCGATGTTAGGGCCTAAATTGTTTAAAGAAGTGTCGATACCATTTATTTCGGTTAGATAATCGGTAAAATATTTTATCGATTTGATATTAAATCTTTGAAATATTATTGATGTTAAGTTGCATTGTCTAAACGAAACTGTTTTGGTGTGGATTCAAATTTAAGTTTAAAATTAAACAAACAAATATATTTAGTCGAGTTTTTGACTGACACGCATGATGTCAAAACTAAACATAAATACGTTTAATGGATGAGTGTTGATCAACATAGCGTACTATAGGCTGATCACCTAGATGTACTCGTAAGTGATATCAGATTTTATAGTTTTAATGATCAGGGTTTTCCTTTTCATTGCAATAAAAAAGAAAGAATGTTTTAGGTCTGATGACCACCTTATTACAAATGACCATTATGTCGTTTCAAAAATATTTTAGAGTGATGAAAAGTATTATTATGGTTTATTCAATGTATTATTTTAGTATATTCGAAGTAATTCATGATTATTATTCAGTTGTTGAATGAAATCATATGATTCTTGATTTTTCTGTTGAAATGTTATGGGTGTTGTCGTTTACACTCCTAAATTAATCTCACTTTCACTTTACAAATTCAAACAATTAGCACAGTAGTAAGTAAAGATCGATTCCACAGAGAGTAACTTGTTATAGATTTATTCTACTATGTTTAACAGAAAATAAAGATTGGGGGTTTTTGAAATTATTTTGAAACTAGGAAAACAAAATTTAACTGATGAGTTTAACCAAATATGTGACAATTTCAGTTCCTTAGTTCAGCTTCACCAAGTTACAGTAACCAATTAATCAAGTTGTTATTATATACCCTTTAATGAAACTATTAGTCCTAGATAACAATAAGCTCTGCTATCTGAAGTTCTCCTTAGAATTTCACTCTATGAAATAAGCTCTTCACCAGATTCAACTGTTATATAACCTAGAACAAGCTTTCTAGATTTAATATGACAAAAGTATTAAGAAATTGAGAATAAGGCTAATCAAATCAAAAACACGTAAGCTCTATTTGTTTAACTTATTTTTTGATAATCTTAGCAATACACAAAAGCTTGTCCACAATTAGTATTACTAATTTGCTACTTGTGATGAAGATAGATATCAATTACACATAATACAAATCCTAATCTAGCATATCATAATAATCAAGTCAACTCAATTAGCCATATCAACTCAATTCGATCAATTAGCATGCAATCAATGAAAACAAATTCTCAGAAGAAATTTCATGCAAAAGGAATAAATAATAATGCTTAATTAATTAATCAATCAATTACTTGTAAATAAGTTCCACCTACCTTTGGAACTGAATAGAGAGAACTATCCAGATATGCTTCCAAGTTTGCACTTCAATGGTATGGATGAGAGCTGAAAAATGAATGCATGAATATCTCAGCAATACTATGTATTTATAGTGCTATATAAGGTCCTAAATCCTATGGGAACTAGAAATCCAAATCCTAAAAGAAATTACAAAACATAACTAGTTTTCATATAGAAATAAAATTCACTAAGGAAAGCAATCTCAGTCTAAAAGATATCCTAAAACTAGTAAAAGTATCAATCCAATTCCATGTAAAAATCTACCAGAATCTGCTCTTCAAAAGTTTCCAAAAATCCAAAATTCCCAATTTTCCCGCTGACATCCTGTCGGGGCTGGTGTTTTCCTTCTTCACAGGCCCGTCGAGGTGGGCAAGACCAGAGAGAACAGGGTTGGGCGGCTTCCAGGCGCGCTGGGGTGGCTTCCAATAGAGAGGTACCCGTCGGGGCGGGTATGTAATAATCTGAACCCTAATCAGGATTATTAATAGAGATTGAGAATATTAATACATTAATTATTATAATTATATAAAAATTTATGTGCAGTATGTGATTAAATATTAGGTATTGTTATATAACAACAAATGAGATACAATAATTGTAATTTAAATTTGAAAATCTTAAACTTAATTAGGAAACCTTAATTTAGGATTTGAAAATCCTAACCCTAACTATAATTTTAATTATTAAACCCTAATAAGGATTATTAGTAAAGATTCTTAAATACATGTATTATTATATTGTATTTAGAAATTATGGGATATAACATTAAATTATGAAATCATAATTTTAAAACCCTAATTATGAAACCCTAATTTTAATCTAAAAATAATATTTCTAATTAATGAACCCTAATACTAATTAACAAACCCTAAGGGTTAAATATTTAAGGGAAACCTGTAAAAATTATAAAATACCCTTAAATTTAATTTGGAAATTACTAAATTACCCTTAACAAGTGTGAAATGACCAAAATGCCCTTTTCTTTTCTTTTAGTAAGGAGATATAACCAAATCTTGGTGACTCACCACTTGAGATTCTTCATGTGCTCAAAATCAAGCCATATCAGCTACAACTTGACACATATGTCAGCCATATGTATTGAATCAAAGCCTAACTTGTAAAAATTAATTAAAGACCATTAAAACCCTCACTTTTGTCTTTCTATACATAGCTAAGCTCTCCTTCTTTAAGCACACGAATTGTATACTAAAAACACATCATATTGTGACCCATAATAAGCTCATAACCATACACAATCAAAATCAAAAAGAGAAAATCAAAGGATTAATCAAAAAGGTAAGAAACCCTAATCCATGCTAGATCTTTAAAGCCTAAATAGATCTTATGTTTTGATGTTTAAATATGTTAAGTTTAATGTTATTTAATGATATGGGTTGGTTAAACAAGAATCCATAACATCTAAATGCATAAAAATGAAGATTTAAGCAAACTATCCAAAACCCTAAAAATGTGGTCTGACAGTCAAATGTCAGAGGCCATAGATCTCATTCTGCTAATGTTTAGACATGCTTTAAGCTTTGGACTTGTAGTATGCTATGAGGTTAGTAATTTGTAAGTGGAATCATGACTACAGGATGTGTAGATTGCAAGTTATTCATGGTCAAAACCTGTTGACCGACCATAAAAAGAAATTCTGGAAAAATTATAAAAACAAATAGAGGTTTGACAAGAACTTTGCATGCTTAGATCTTCAATTTGTGATGTTGTTAGGACATATCTAGGTGTAACACTTTTGTAACCTGTCATATAGACTACAAGTCCATGACAATAGATCACCTATTACATCAATATGATGTTAGTTATTCTTGGTCAAAAGTGGTTGACCAAACTGGAAAATCAGTTTTCTAGAAATTCCAGAAAACTGAAGAACACAGCTTGACATGGACTTTAACTGGCCTGGATGTAACACCCGAGAAAATCGAGCATTTATGTAAATGAATTTTTATTTGATTTATTGAATAAAATTTGGATTATTTGTTTATTAAACTGAGTGAGCTAATTGTAAGTCATTTTATGACCTAGAGAATGCAGAAATGAGTAGGATTCTGGCTACGTGCTTGGAATAAATGATATGAATTTATAAGACGAAAATAAAAGGGTTTCGAGAATAAAAATATTTTGCGAAAAGATAAAATAGACACTATTCAACCCTAAGGGTTAGGGTTTGACCCTAAGGGTTAAGGTTTGAGACCCTATACCATTTCGAGAGTTCGGAATGTCAGAATGATGTTCTGTCGAAAGATTTGACGGTAATATACTGTGAAAAGTTAAGTTAGCAGAGAAAAGTTTTCTCGGGAGAAAAAGTGCGGGAATCACTATTCATCCATTTTTGCTTGGGAATTTATTTTGAAATTTTGAGAAACGCGTAATGATAGGATTTCAAGGCGATGTGGATTACGTAATAATAATTCGTTTATGGCTCACGAAGTTTTCGCGTTGGGACTTAAAGCCTAAGCGTTAGGGAATTTGAAATTAATGATTAATTATTTATGTATAATAATATATGATTATTATACGGAACAAATACGCGTATAATACGAAGTATTATATGAGAATTGTGCGGAGAAGATACGAGAATTAATACTACATATAATATGAAGTTTATATGGAGTAAATACGTTGAAATAAAGTGAATTAGAAATAATTAGAATTAAAAGTGAATAAGTTTAACTCGTGGGTCGAACCATTGGGTAAATAGGTGGTTTTAACCCATGGTTCAACCCACAACCCATGTTGTACATGGGGGCACAAGGCCACGTGGGAGCATGTGGTAGCACAAGGGGGGATATGGGGAGCCATGTGCTAGCACATGGGCTTTAACTTAGTGAGCAAGAAGTAGATGAGGTTGGACTTAAATTACCATCCTACCCTAAGCCTTGCCAACTCTATAAATAGAGAGCCTTGTCTTAATATTTTGGTTGTTTGTGAAATCCTAACATCTAGAGAGAGAGAGAGAGATAAGAAGAGAAGCTAGCTTGTGTTTGTGAAGACATTTCATCAACCAATGGGATTAAGAAAGCTTTGAGTATTCCTACTCACTCCACCAAGAACCTTAAAGGTATACCCATAAGGAACAATATGTAAAACTTTTTTTTCTTTCAATATTAGTGTTGATAGAGAAGTGTTAGAGAAAGGTTGAACCCTAAGAAGTTATAAGGATGGCTTAATAGTGATCTAAGGACCCTAATAAGTCGTGCATGATAAGATAATAAGAATTAATTAAGGACTAATGAAGAACTTAATGAATTCATAGGAAATGGACTAATGAACATGTGAAACCATGAAAAACTTAAATGTTTTTAATGATTAGAATTAGTAATAATCAACCATGGGATTGAATCCAAGTGGTTTGGAGTAATAATAATGAATAACGAAGATTCGACGAAAGTTACGCGATTAGACGATAATCATCGAAAACGTAAATTTCTCGGATTAGAAGTCAAAAGTCGTCGTGAGCATCGGAAATGATGGTTTTCGATTGCAACAAGTGTATTTAGGTAAATAAGACTTGCGAGAGAAAGAACGGATTGATTTTGATTTAAAACAAAGATTTGAGCGTCGAACGTTTACGAAAATGTAAAAATGGACTAATCGGAAAATTTTTTGTCGACGGATTCAAAAATGAATTTTGACTTGATAGGATGATAGAGCATGTCGTTTATGAACTTTTTGCTTTGGAATGAACCAATTTCGAGTTATAACGATCAAGTTACGGACTCGGGAATTTAAGAATTTTCAAAGACTTAGAAATTTTTCTGAGTTGCAGAACTAGCGCCGCAGCACCAGCCAATAGGCTTAATCCGGTGCCAGCAATGCCACTCTCTGGAGAAATCTTTGGAGGGGTAGCGCTGCAGTGCCACTCCAAGCAGAAAACCTAGCGCTGCAGCTCCAACATGTCAGAAAACTTTTACATTTTTAGTAATTACTTAACCTTTTGCATATCATTAAGGGGCTAGTAAGTGATGAATATACAGTCTTTAAACAACATGTTTAACCAAGAGTGATGAGGATTAGACGTTAACTAAATGTAATTAAACTTAAGTTTTGGACGTTAACCAAAACTAAGTTAAGGAACAAGTTAAGTACTCGTTTATCATAATGCCTAATGATGATTAAGAAGATTTGGTTTATAACATAGGATGTTAATAAGCCGTAATGAACATTAAATAACTTGAATGAATGTTATTAATTTAACGTTTCAATTAAGTTATACAAGAAGGGGAAGTTAGGCTATAATTGGTATATCGATGATGAATTCTCATAGGTATGCTTTGTGTTATACTTTGTAGACGTTGTAAAGACTGAATAAACTATGTGTAAAGGTTTAGAAGACGCAAAGGCAAGTTTTCTAACTTTGTTCATACTTTATTATAAATGCAAGTTTTGTTAAACCCTTGTCTATATGTTATGGTTGGGCAAGTGGTCATTGTGCATAATTGCTTATGCATAAACTGTTCTTGAATAGTCGATGACATTTGACTCGGCTAGATTGAGACTTAGCATATTTTGGTGGATTTTTCCACAAATCTTTCCAGAATATATACTATGTTGTGATCCTATGCCATTTGATTGGTACAGATTCTCAAGTAAACCTGAGTATGAATAAAACAAAGGTTTTAAACATCGTTTATTCGACAAGCACGTGAGGTTGCCACCAATTAAACGTAAACACGTTTAATGTATGAGTGTTGATCAACATAGAGTACTACAGTTTGATCACCTGGATGTGCTTGTAAGCTATATCGAACTTATGGCCTTGGTGCCGGGTTGTTCCTTTCATGAATGAGAACTAAAATATGGTTCATGGTCGTTGACCAAGATGGATTCCGAAGAGGCTATAAAGTCTTTGGGAATGGTTTTAAAGGAATCAAAATCATATTTTGATTATTCGTAAGTACTTCATAACTATTGTACAGTTATTGAAGACCAAGAGATATAATTCTTGATTTTGTGGTTTCAAGATATACTGTTTAACTTGCTGAGCTATTTATGCTCATTCTTGCTTAAAACTAAATGATTTCAGCTAAGAGCGAAAGGACAGAAGGATCCGGTAAAGACAAAGGCAAGTCCAAGCTGGATAAATAGTATAGTATTAGTATTGTATTTATTGATATTATGACACAAAAAATGTATTGGTTACGAATACTTGGGAAGGGATTTAATAGAATGTAATAATTAGTAAACTTATACATTGATATTGATGTCCTCAATTGAGGTATGAGTAGATTGTAGCACCGTGTAGCACCATGTCCTGGGTTTGAAGGTACCCGTATTTGGGGGCGTCACAGGTTGGTATCAAAGCTGTTGGTTATAAAACTTAAGGGGTAAAAACCTTAGGCTATAACTTGGAGAAGTGAAGTAGAAGTTAGAAGTTAACAAACTCGGGTAGAGTTTTGAAAGAAGAAAGTAACCTTAAACATATTAAATGTGATATAAACTGTTCATATTTGATTGTATACTAATCCAATTATTTATGTTTTATGTAGATAACAGGAATAATGAACTTGTATAATGAAATACATGAGGTTAACGAGGATTCAGTCAACTTTGTAGAGGTGGTATCTATGTCGGTAGCAAAGATACCCGTGGTAATCTTAAAGGGGACTAATATAGAAGAGGAGGATTCGTCCGAGTACTCTGATAAATTTGACTTCGCGTCATTGTTTGATGGTATGTCGGAGGAGGAGGTTGAGTCAGTGCCGATTAATACGGTACTATCTACTAGGGAGGAGGAGACAGTGCCAATTAATACGGTATTGCCTACAAAGGTAGATGTGGAGGATTCTACATCGGGAGAGTCCATGAAACTACTGTTCATGGCAATACTGGACAAGAATGTCCAACTGAGCAAGGAGGTTCGTGACCTCAAGAAAGTAGTTGATGATGTGGTAGAAGTAGAGAGGATATGGAGATCTTCTGGGAGGCCGAGCACGATGAGAAATTACTAGCTAAAGATAAAGTCCAGGACTTGAAGCTAGAAGTCCAGGAACTGAAGGCGGAGCTTCTTAACAAGAAGCAAAAGATAGGTCGAATGTACTATATTCATAGGTGTTCGCACGAGGATTACCAGCAGCAAATGGCTGAGTATCCTGTGGAGGAAGGATAAACTCGACATACTATTAGCCGGGACATTGTGGCCAGTATGGCCGATGCGGATTACATGAATACTGTATTGCAGATGTAGTTCTGTAGTATGTTTAGAAAGGATAGCGATGTAAATAGCTATGTAAATGTTGTATAGCTAGTAATGACGTAAAACCCTCTTCTGTATAGGCAATGGTAGTCTTTTGTAAATCCCAACTTTTGGAAAGTAAGTGCGGGATAGTAATGCAAATGGCTGAGCCATGTAATGTAAAGTGTAGTGTTATACTACAAGAAAGTATTTTAATATAAAGGTTTTATTGAAATAGTTGGCAATGTGAGTGAGTTATTATTTGATTGTTAATAATAACCGAATGAATAAATAAAGAATAATGAAATGTTTTCGTATTAACAGACAATGCCACCAAGAAGACGTACAAGAAATCAAGAAGAAGAACCTCGTAATGAGGAGGAGTAAGGGAACAATAACCCGATGCAAGAATTTGTAAATCTACTGGCTACGGCTCTCAATCGAACAAGAGATACCGTACGTCCTAATCTTGGGGTAGGTCGGGGGACTACCATTAAGGAGTTCAAGACAATAGGTCCTCCTGAGTTTTATAAAACTACGAACCCAATAGCTACCCAAGTTTAGGTAAAGGAAATAGAGCAGGCATTTGTCATAGCAAACGTCGGTGAGGCGCAGAAGACTTCTTTTGCGACTTACATGATGAAGGGGGAGGCCAACTACTGGTGGGAAGCCAACCAGGGTAGGGCCGGACAAGAAGTGGTGACGTTGGAATAGTTCAAGGAATTATTTTTCGAGAACTACTTTTCCCACGAGTATGCAGGAGAGAATGGAGATTAAATTCATAGAAATAAAGCAAGGGGGACATGATGGTACCCCAATACACAGCCATATTCAATGAACTGACGAGGTTTGCTCCACACCAAGTGGACACGGAGTTGCGAAAGGAACGACGGTTTGAGCAGGGATTGAAACCCTGGCTCTACAACCGTATCTCAGTTTTCTAAAGTGTTACCTTTGGAGCGGTGTTAGAGAAGGCAATTATCACCGAGGGTGGTAGTGAGGCGTTGACCTTATACCATAAGGAGAATAAGAATAAGGCTAAAACTGAGGTATCAGTCAAGATCAGCGAAAGTGGCCAGGTGAGGAAAGATTTCAGCTCCAGGAATACCAGAGTAAAACAGGAGTTTTCCAAGAGGAAGATGGAGGCATGCAAGAATTGCGGTAAGACTCATTTGGGAGTCTGCCTTAAGGGTAAAGCGGTCTGTTATAACTGTGGGCAGGAGGGGCATATTTTGCCTAACTGTCCCAGTCCCAAGAAGAGTCGCTGTTGTTTTATATGTGGATTTAAGGACCACATGGCGCATAACTGTCTGAAGAAGGGTTTGGATGGTGGGAAAGGAGCTAGCGGTAATAAGCTGGCGATTGGTGGTGCAGTACCACAGACCGACTGCCTGCACTTTTAATATGACTATCCAAGATGCGATAGCATCGAGCGACGTCATAGCAGGTATCATTCCGGTCAACGACATTAATGCATATATACTGTTTGATTCGGGTGCAACGTGTTTGTTTATAGCATGTGAGTTTGCTAAACAATTAGGATTACTCCCAAAAAAACTTGTAATACCTTTAAACATTAAGGTAGCTAACGATGAAGTAATTCTTGTGGACTCGGTTCATAGGAGTTGTTGTGTGGATATTAGAGGTAACAAATTATCGGTAGATCTTATACCGATAAGGTTGGGAGAATTCGATGTAATTGTCGAGATGGACTGGTTAGTTAACCATGGGGCGATGATAGATTGCCAAAATAAGAGTGTAAACCTTCAGATTCCTAAGAAACCCAAGGTAGTGTTCTACGTTAGTAAATCACTATGACGCTCTTGTTGTCTAACCATGATGCAAGCTAGAAAGTTGTTGAAGAAGGGATGCGATGGTTACCTGTGCCAAGTTGTTGATACCCAAAGATTGGGAGCAACGTTGGAACAGATACCTATTGTCAATGAGTATGCGGATGTATTTTTGAGTGACTTGCCAGGTCTTCCACCTGATAAGGAGACCGAATTCGTTATAGACCTTGCGCCAGGGACGACACCAGTTTCAAAGGCACCATATCGTATAGGCACCAGTGGAATTGAAAGAGTTGATGATTCAGTTGCAAGAACTGTTGGATAAGAAGTACATTCAACCGAGTGTTTCTCCATGGGGAGCACCGGTATTGTTTGTAAAGAAGAAGGATGGATCGTTGAGGCTTTGTACAGACTACCTAGAGTTGAACAAACTAACAATAAAGAATAAGTACCCATTGCCCAGGATCGATGATCTCTTTGATCAGTTGAGAGGGGCAAAATATTTTTTGAAGATAGATTTACCTACGGGGTATCACCAGTTGAAGGTGAGGGCGGAAGATGTACCTAAGACAGCATCTAGGACTCGTTACGGCCATTACGAGTTCTTAGTGATGTCTTTTGGGTTGACGAATGTGTTCAAATACTATTTGGACAAGTTTGTCGTGGTGTTCATTGATGATATCCTAGTCTATTCCAAGACGAAGGAGGATCATGCTGAACATGTGAGATTAGTGTTGGAGGCACTAAGAAAAGAGAGGTTGTATGCAAAATTCACAAAGTGTGAATTTTGGTTAGAGAGAGTGCAGTTTTTAGGGCACATCATTGACAAGGAATGAGTTTCAGTGGATCCAGCGATGGTGGAATCAGTGATGAACTGGGAACAATCGAAAATGCCGACTGAGGTGTGGAGTTTCCTAGGTTTAGCGGGTTACTATCAGAGGTTTATTCAGGACTTCTCGAAGATAGCTACTCCGTTAACCAATTTAACCAGAAAGACGGTGAAATACTTATGGACAAAAAAGTGTGAAGACAGCTTTCAAGAGCTGAAGAAGAGGTTGAGTCAAGCCCCTGTATTATCGTTACCGGATGAGATGGGGAATTTTGTAATGTATAGCGATGCTTCACATAAAGGACTGGGTTGTGTGCTCATGCAGCATGGCAAGGTCATTGCGTATACATCTAGGCATTTGAAGGAGTATGAGGGGGATTATCCTACTTATGACCTTGAACTTACCGCAGTGGATTTTGCCTTAAAGATTTGGAGGCATTACCTATATGGGGAGAAATGTGAGATCTACAAAGACCATAAAAGTCTGAAGTATATCTTCACTTAGAAGGAGTTGAATATAAGACAGCGGAGATGGTTGGAGTTGATAAAGGATTACGATTGTGAAATCCTGTATCACCCAGGGAAAGCAAATGTGGTTGTAGACGCCTTAAGTAGGAAGGGTTAGGAGAAGCTATTGATGTTAACTCTCAAGATGAGTTGGTGACAGAGATGGCAAGAATGGAGTTAGAAGTGCGATGTCTGATCAAAGAAGGGGAGAAGTTGTTGGCAATAGAAGTTCAACCCACAATAGTGGAGAAAGTTAGGGAGGTGCAACTCAGAATTGAGGTGTGCGAACGGATAAGGAAGAAGATTGCAGACGGTACCGAAATAGCGTACAGTCTTGATAACGAATGTTTATTGAGATTTGAAGGAAGAATTTGGGTTCCGTGTGAGCCAGAGTTAAAAAGAGGAGATAATGGATGAAGCACATTATTCGAGATACTCGATTCATCCTGGTAGTACCAAGATGTATCAAGACCTTCGAACTAATTTTTGGTGGCCAAACATGAAGAAAGAGATAGCAGAGTACGTCAGTAGGTGCTTAACTTGTCAAAAAGTTAAGGCCGAACATCAACTACCTTGTGGTTTGTTACAATCATTGGAGATCCCAGAGTGGAAATATGAGCATATCACGATGGACTTTGTGGTGGGACTTCCAACGACGCATAAAAGATACGACGCTATTTGGGTAATAGTGGATGGTTTGACGAAGTCGGCTCATTTCTTGTCGATAAGAGTCAGATACAATTTAGACCAGTTAGCTAAGCTTTATGTCAAAGAGATTGTCTCGAGACATGGAGTGCCAGTTTTAATCATGTCAGATCATGACTCGCGATTCACTTCAAATTTTTGGAAGAGTTTGCAAGAGCAGATGGGAACACAACTGAGGTTGAGTACGGCGCACCATCCACAGACAGATGGACAAAGTGAAAGAACAATTCAAAAGCTAGAAGATATGCTAAGGTCTTGCATTATAGATTTCAAGGGGAGTTTGGATGATCATCTACCTTCAGTAGAGTTCGCCTACAACAACAGTTATCACTCTAGTATAGGCATGCCACCTTACGAAGCGTTATATGGATGGAAGTGTCGAACGCCACTTTGTTGGGATGAAGTGGGAGAGCGTCGAATGTTAGGACCCAAGATGGTACAACAAACGGTGAAAGTAGTTAAATTGATACGAACACTGCTAGTAGCAGCTCAAGACAGATAGAAGAAGTATGTAGATCCACATTGGAAGAATAGAGAGTTTGAAGTCAATTCGTATGTTGTCTTGAAGGTGTCACTTTGGAAGGGGAAGATGCGTTTTGGGAAAAAGGAAAAGTTAAGCCCTAGGTTCATAGGACCGTTTGAAATTTTGAAGAAGGTAGGAGAGGTAGCATATGTGATAGCATTACCTCTAGAGTTGGGGCATATCCATAACGTGTTCAATGTTTCGGTATTGCGTCACTATAAGTCGCATTACAAGCACGTAATCGAGTATGAACCAATTCAAGTCGAGAAAGACTTAACCTATGAGGAGTTTCCTATGCAAATTGTTGATAAGAAGGAATAAGTGTTAAGAAACAAAACTATACCTTCGGTGAAGGTGATATGGAGGAACCACAATGCCGAATAAGCAACGTGGGAACTCGAGGACAAGATGAGGAATGCTTATCCTTATTTGTTTGATTAACTTGTATTATAATTCTGGGGACATAATTCTTATAAGAATGGGAGCATGTAATGCCCGAGAAAATCGAGCATTTATGTAAATGAATTTTTATTTGATTTATTGAATAAAATTTGGATTATTTGTTCATTAAACTGAGTGAGCTAATTGTAGGTCATTTTATGACATAGAGAATGCAAAAATGAGTAGGATTCTGGCTACGTGATTGGAATAAATGATATGAATTTATAAGATGAAAATAAAAGGGTTTCGGGAATAAAAATATTTTGGAAAAAGATAAAATAGATACTATTCAATCTTAAGGGTTAGGGTTTAACCCTAAGGGTTAGGGTTTGAGACGCTATGCCATTTCGAGAGTTCAGAATGTCAGAATGATGTTATATCGAAAGATTTGACGGTAATATACTGTGAAAAGTTATGTTAGCCGAGGAAAGTTTTCTCGGGAGAAAAAGTGCAGGAATCACTATTCATTCATTTCTGCTCAGGAATTTATTTTAAAATTTTGAGAAATGCGTAATGATAGGTTTTTAAGGCAAGGTGGATTACGTAATAATAATTCGTTTATGGCTCACGAAGTTTTCGCGTAGGGACTTAAAGCCTAAGCGTTAGGAAAAGTGAAATTAATGATTAATTATTTACGTATAATAATATATGATTATTATACGGAATAAGTATGCGTATAATACAAAGTATTGTACGAGAATTATGCGGAGAAGATACGAGAATTAATACGACGTATAATATGAAGTTTATACGTAGTAAATACGTTAAAATAAAATGAATTAGAATTAATTGGAATTAAAAGTTAATAAGTTTAACTCGTGGGTCAAACCATTGGGTAAACGGGTGGTTTTAACCCATGGTTTAACCCACAACCCATATTGTACATAGGGGAACAAGGCCACATGGGAGCATATGGGAGCACAAGGGGGGAACATGGGGAGCCATGTGCTAGCACAATGGCTTTAACTTGGTGAGCAAGAAGTAGAGGAGGCTGGGGCTAAATTACTATCCTACCCTAAGCCTTGCCAACTCTATAAATAGAGAGCCTTTTCTTCATATTTTGGATATTTGAGAAATCCTAACATCTAGAGAGAGAGATAGAGATAAGAAGAGAAGCTAGCTTGTGTTTGTGAAGACATTTTATCAACCAAGGGGATTAAGAAAGCTTTGAGTATTCCTACTCACTCCACCAAGAACCTTAAAGGTATACCCGTAAGGAACAATATGTAAAACTTTCTTTTCTTACAATATTAGTGTTGATAGAGAAGTGTTAGAGAAGGGTTGAACCCTAAGAAGTTATAAGGATGACTTAATAGTGATCTAAGGACCCTAATAAGCCATGCATGATAAGATAATAAGAATTGATTAAGGACTAATGAAGAACTTAATGAATTCATAGGAAATGGACTAATGAACATGTGAAACCATGAAAAATTTAAATGTTTTGAATGATTAGAATTAGTAATAATCAACCATGGGATTTATTCCAAGTGGTTTGGAGTAACAATAATGAAGAACGAAGATTCACCGAAAGTTACGCGATAAGACGATAATCGTCCAAAACGTAAATTTCTTGGAATAGAAGTCAAAAGTCGTCGTGAGCATCAGAAATGATGGTTTTTTATTGCAACACGTGTATTTAGGTAAATAAGACTTGCGAGAGAAATAACGGATTGATTCTGACTTACAACAAAGATTTGGACGTCAAACGTTCACGAACGTTTTATGAAAATGTAAAAAAGGACTAATCGGCGAATTTCTCGTCGACGGATTCGAAAACGAATTCAGACTTGATAGGATGATAGAGCATGTCGTTTATGAATTATTGTCTTTGGAACGAACCAATTCCGAGTTATAACGATCAAGTTACGGACTCGGGAATTTTAGAATTTTCAAAGACTTAGAAATTTTTCTGAGTTGCAGAGCTAGCGCCGCAACGCCAGCTAATAGGCTTAATTCGGCGCCGCAGTGCCACTCTCGGGAGAAATCTCTGGCGGGGTAGCGCTGCAGCGCCACTCCAAGATGAAAACCTAGCGTTGCAGCGCCAGTATGTCAGAAAATTTTAACATTTTTAGTAATTACTTAACCTTTTGCATATCATTAAAGGGCTAGTAAGTGATGAATATACACTCCTTAAACAACATGTTTAACCAAGGGTGATGAGGATTAAATGTTAACTAAATGTAATTAAACTTAAGTTTTGGACGTTGTGACGAACGAGAATTTTGTAAAAATATTTAAATATTTATTAAAATAAATAAATATTTTAAATGATTTAATTATTGAGTTAAATAATTAATTCATGAATTTATGGTATATTAATTTAATTATATGTGTTACATTGATTAAATTAATGCGTAGTAATTTAATAGTTCAAAAAATATATTTAATTGAGTTTGTTTGATTAAATGAATTAGTTAAATAAGCATAATATTACTTTAATTAATTAAGGAATTAATAAATTGACATAATTAATAAATAAAAATATTAATTATGTGACAATGTTATTTAATGTGAATTATCTTATTTTATTTAATTAATTTAAATAAGATTAATTGAATTAATTAAAGTGTTACAATTAACATTATACTAAACTAGTTAATTAAAATAAATAGATAAGAAATTAGGAGGATTGCCAAACAAGGCCCTTGTGGGAGTTATATTGCAACGGATATATTATATATTATATATGTATATTGTTGTCAGGCATATTTCACTTTTTCATATTCAAAGTTAGAAATTGTCAGAGGAAAGTTTAGAGAGAAGAGAAGAGGAAATTGAGAGGATTTGAGAGATCATTGAATTATCTTTGGGTTATGATATGGCTTTATCTAGAAGGGGTATGTGATCATAACGTTTTTTCTAACATATAATCATGTTTTAAAGGATCATTTTTATATAATTTGGCTTTTAATTGGGTTTTCAAAGATTTACAGAGTTTTTCATATACGTGTTTTGTAAAGTCCTCTGTCAATGGAGAAAGTTGACAATTGATGATTTTATGGATATATATATATATATATATATATATATATATATATTAACATATGTCCATGATATAATTTAGGCTATAAATTCATGATTCACAGTGATTACACCAAGTAATTTTGTTAATAAATGGGTTTTAAATAAGACAGAGTCTTGAATATGGGTTAGTAACCCATATGGGTGAAATACATGTTGTAATCATATGTTTTAATTAAAATTGACACATAATTATGATTGTATGTGTTAAAATAAAGAAAATGGAATTGGAATGAGTGGATTCGGTGTAGTAGCGAATCCGCAACGAGAAATTTTATATTTTCTTTAAAGTTAGCAAAATGTTGAAGAACAGTGAAATTAAAAGTGTTAGATTGTGTAACTATGTGATTATAATTGTTAAGAACATTATATAAGTGTTGTAAAATATTTCTACGAAGTTTATACTTCATGAGTAACGTTATAAATAAGTGTAATGACGTAAATTGGAAAAAATAGGAGAAAATCTGTGTTTGTTCGCGAACTTCAGATTCTGAGATTCTGCAGCCGCGCGGCCGCGCCGAGTGCAAGGCCAAACGGCGGGCGGTCGCGCCAGTCAGAAAATTTTTAAATTTTTTTTTTGTTAAGTGTTGGAATTTGAGAAATGTGTTTTGAATCCAATAAACCTAAACACATGGTATATATATGATAAGATGTTGATACAAGTTTAATAATTTATGTTAAGTGATTAATTAATAAATTAATTACGTGACTTAAACTATTATTTGTCAAGTTTAAATAATGTGTTATAAATATTAAGACATTATTTTAAGTCTAATAAACATGAAGATATGTCATGTATGTAATAAGTCGTTAATATAAGTTAATAACTTAAGTTATGTGGTTAATTAATTAGTTAATTAATCAACGTGAACCATTATTGAAAAACCTAATAATGAGTTCGAAGAATACTATTGTAAATCAATAATCATATCGAACATGTGATTAATTGATATTGTAAATGTGTGATAGGTAAGAGTAATTAAAGAAGTGAGTAATAATTGTAGCTTGCGCACGAGGCAAGTTTTCTATCCCTAACTTACTATTATTATTGGGCAAGTTTCCTAAACTAAACTCTTTAAATTGAGCAATTGCTATGCTTAATTACTATTGTTGAGCAAATTCTTACTCTTGAATATCCAAGTTTAGAATTTCACATGAGATGCCATGATTATTTTAAAAGTATCATTTAAGTGTACAATACTTATTCGATTGTATACCTTGAGAAGTTAATATTCAATTTGAATATCATTTATTTAGTTATCCAAACCAATTTTATTTGGTGCGGATTCTGATGTCAAACTGAGATGAACAACCCTAATATAGAGGATTAATGAAGATGCTTTAAGCGTTAAGATAGTGTGCACAGTATCAGCACAAAGGGTTGATCTTCCTAAGTACGAGAAGTAAAGTCTATAGTCTTATAACTGTTAAAGGTTTGAAAGGTTAATATACTTGACAACCTAAGACTCAGTTCAAGGCCTTAATGACCCTCAGAAGTAATTTGATTCTCGATTAATATTCTTGATTCAAAAGTTGAGCTTTCTGTTATTCAGAATTCTTTTATTCGAATGTTATTATTCTGTCATGTTTTTATACTTGCGGGCATTCGTGCTCACTCTTGCATAATAACATTGCAGATAAGAATGAATAGTCTTGTGAGCCTTCTAGTAGCAAGGGAAAAGGAAAATCTAACAAGTGATGAAGACTTGTGTTGTCATTAACAATGTTAAAGTTCAAGACTTATGTGTGATGATTTAAGACTTATTTATTTACGTTTCCGCAACAAAGATTTAAGGTTAAGTATAACCTGGGATTTATGATGTACTATAATGTCAGATGATGTAAGATGATGATTTATTTATCTAATAAATGAATTTTATTATTTATGGGTAGATAGTTGTATGATATTGGAACAGTGAACACTAAATCTTGTGGAAATTAAGATACCGGAAGCTGTCCGACGCCTTAGTAGGCCGTGATAGGACAATATGATATTGTTAATGATTAAATGATCGTAAATAATGTAAATTCCGATGTGATTATAAACAAAGGAATATTGTGATAATGTAAATCGTTTAGAAACTTTATTTCAGGATAGTTGATGTAAATGGCAGAAATGCTATCGTATTGTATTAAAAGCTTTTGGTTTTAATAAAATAATAAAGTTTGTTCAAGATGATACGGGTTCAGTGAGTATGTTAAAGTATTTAACATTATGTGATACTCTTTGAAGTAGTTAATGTAAATTTCAATGTGATTAAAAACAAAAGAATATTTTGAGAAATTAAATCCTGAAGATTCTTTATCTTGGGATAGTTGAAGTAAATGGCAGAGATATTATAGTACTATGTTTAAAACTTTTGATTTAAATAGAATATCAATGGTTATTTGAAAAGAAAAGAGTTAAAGTGATTATGTCAAATATTTGAGTTAAAGTCTTAAGTATTTAAGAGATTGAATAAAGATCTAATGAACGTATATTCTTAACAGAAATATGCCGCCAAGAAGGAGACAAAATCGTCGACAAGCCCAAGAAGGGTCAACCAATAACAATAACAACAATGATGCCAATGCGAACCCCATTCAGTAGTTGGTAAATCTGTTGGCTGGAGCGATGAATAATCAGCCTCAAGCTCCACCGAACACCTCATTTAAAGACTTTAAGGCAGTGGGACCGTCAGATTTTAAGGGTTCCACGAACCCGATAGAAACTCAGACTTGGGTTATGGAAATGGAGCAAATTTTTGAGGTCGCCCGAGTTAGGGAGGACCAGAAGACCGCCTACGCGACATTTATGTTAAAATCAGAAGCCAGCTACTGGTGGCAGGCAAATAAGATCAGGGGAGGAGAAGGTGTAATAACATGGGAAAGGTTTAAAGAAATGTTTTTCGAGATGTATTTCCCGACCAGCTCCCAAAATCAAATGGAGGTGCAGTTTCTCGAGTTAAAGAAGGGGAATATGTCTGTTCCCGACTACGCGGCAAAGTTTAACGAATTGTCTAGGTTTGCCCAATATCAGGTGCATACTGACGAAAGAAAGGCTAGGCATTTTGAACAGGGACTTAAACCCTGGTTGTATAGCAAGGTATCAATGTTTCAATTGAACACTTTTGCTGGAGTTTTGGAGAGGGCCATCCTCGCTGAAGGTGGAAGCGAGGCAGTGTCCAAGTACAATCAGGATCAAAAGAAGAAGAAGAATGATAGTGAAGGAAACAATAAGGCTAGTGGCAGTCACACAGGGAGAACTGATAATCATAAACGAAAGTGGAATGACAACCCCTCGTCTGTAAGTCAGCAAGGTAGTCAGAAGAAAAAGTTAGAACCATGCCCAACCTGTGGGAAGACTCACTTGGGAGTCTGCATGAAAAGAATAAGAGTTTGCTACAATTGTTGTCAGGAAGGCCACATAGCACCTAACTGCCCTAACCCTAAGAAGGGAGCTTGCTACACATGTGGGTCAAAGGATCACTTGGCTAGAGACTGTCCAAAGAAGGCATCTGGAGGGGCAGTGTCAGGTGGAAATAAGGGAAATAATAGTGGAAATCCTCTTACCATTATCGGACCGACTTCAACAAACCGACCAACTGCAAGGACATTTAATATGACCGTACAAGACGCTGTGCAGTCTCGTGATGTGGTGTCAGGTATCATTCCGATCAATAAAGTCAATGCTTATATTTTATTTGATTCGGGTGCTACTTGTTCATTTATATCCGATGACTTTGCAAAGAATTTAGAATTGCTTAAAGACTAATTAGAAATCCCTATGAATATAGAGATTGCAAACAAGGAAGTAATTCCTGTTAAGTATATACACAAGAACTGTAGAGTGGATATTAAGGGTAACGTTATGATGTGATCCTATGCCATTTGATTGGTATGGATTCTCAGGTAAACCTGAGTATGAATAAAACAAAGGTTTTAAACGTCGTTAATTCGACAGGCACGTGAGGTTGCGACCAATTAAACGTAAACACGTTTAATGTATGAGTGTTGAACAACATAGAGTACTACAGGCTGATCACCTAGATGTGCTCGTAAGCTATATCGAACTTACGGCCTTCGTGCGAGGTTGTTCCTTTCATGAATGAGAACTAAAGTATGGTTCATGGTCGTTGACCAAGATGGATTCCAAAGAGGCTATAAAGTCCTTGGGAATGGTTTTAAAGGAATCAAAACGATATTTTGATTATTCTTAAGTACTTCATAATTATTGTACAGTTATTGAAGACCAAGAGATATGATTCTTGATTTTGTGGTTCAAGATATACTGTTTAATTTGCTGAGCTATTTATGCTCATTCTTGCTTAAAACTAAATGATTTCAGCTAAGAGCGAACGGACCGAAGGATCCGATAAAGACAAAGGAAAGTCCAAGATGGACAAGTAGTGACCTTTGTAATAGTATAGTATTAGTATTGTATTTACTGATATTATGACACAGAATAATGTATTGCTTACGAATACTTGGGAAGGAATTTAATAGAATGTAATAATTAGTAAACTTATGCATTGATATTGATGTCCGCAATTGAAGGTATGAGTAGATTGTAGCACTGTGTAGCACCATGTCTTGGGTTTGAAGGTACCCGAATTTGGGGGCATCACACTGAATCTATCTTGTGTGATATAGTTGGAGCAATCCATTGTCACACTTTTGTAGCCTGACATACATACTACAAGTATGTGACACTGGATCATTTAAAGAAAACACTGAAAGAAAGTTATTAGCCATCAAAACTCGTTGACTGACATTGACCAAGTTTCTGGAAATTCCAGAAACTCAGGAACAACCTTAAGTAGGTAGTTTGATCCTCTATAACTATCTGTTATGATGTAGTTAGACCCCAAAATTTGTATAAACTTGTAGTATTACATCAGTACTACATGAATACACTTACATGCATAGAAACACAACCAATTAGAAATTAAAGCTAGTCACAGTAGCCCCCAAGGCGTTGACCGAACTGTTCTTCATGGGTTGAAGAACACCTATAGCGACATTATTTGTCGCTATAGGGCCCTTAGGCTATACTTTCATTTCCTGACTTTTTTTAGCGACACTGTCTGTGGCGATAGACATATAGCGACAGTTTAAAATAAAAATAAAAATAAATAATAAATAAATTTTAATAATTAATAAATAAATTCTAAAAATCATTTAAAGTTATAATAAATTACTTTTAATATTTTGACATAAATTTTATTATTATTTTAATTAATTTAAATATTAATCATAATAAAATTATTTAATAATTTTATTAAATAAATCATTTAAAAATGATATTAATGATTTAAAAATTATTATAAATGATAATTAATTATTTAAAAATAATATTAATGTTTTAAAAGTTATTATGAATGATTATTAACTATTTAAAGATCATTATAAATGATAATTAATTGTTATGAACTTCTCGAAAATATTATAAGTGATAATTAAATTATCTAAAATAATATTAAAACTTTTAATAAAGTTTTATTTAGAAATCAACTCGATAATTACTCGATAAAGAAATAGAACACCGAATGGACATCGAAATCAACCCAGACTTTAATAGTTTGATTAGATATTAGTTCTTATAAATACTAACTACTGTTATAAATATGTGGTAACATATTTAGGTTGCATAAATAGTTTCAAATAGCGTAAATTGAGGATTATATTCCATCCATACTCCAAGATTATATAGGTAGTGCTCATAGATATAATCAGTAAGTGGATACGCACAACCATGTCTTATGATAATATAAAGTCGTATGTGGTTAGACATCTTGTATGATAGTGGCAACACACCCTTCCAAAGTTGGGTTCACCTCAATCAATTGTTAAATAATGTATAAAATAAGACACACACATTTAAAGTTCTCAATACAATTATATATTGTCATGCTATTTTATAATACATTGAGAAACTTCAATGGTCACCGACCATCACTCTATTCCCTTGTTATTGCCGCTCGACCCAGCCACACTCTTCTTACCTGAAAGGAATTGTGAAGCAAAAGGGTGAGCACAAATAGCACAGTAAATAATATTATGACTAAAGATAATTAAATTGTCAATAGTCTTCATCAGTAATGATTCAGATATTTAGAACCTTAGTCCTCAACAAGGAAAAATCTGATAGACTACAATAGATAACAAATTTTAGATCAACAACTGCAGCGGAACAAGCAATCCATTAGAAGAGTCAAGTAGAACATAATGTATACAATCTTCTCCATGTTAAAAGTCCACTAATAATATTTCATCGTTGTAAAATCAATCAACAGTTCCTGCCCAAAATCATGAAAATAGTTCATGATTATAATTATGTTGATAAACTCCTCTTCGCACCCAGGACGAAGATAATTTTCATCACCTGTCTTTACCAACAGTTATATACTGACCGGGGTTTCATTTATGACCGGTGATTATACATTGACCAGGGGTTGTACGAAGTACTTCGCTGACCTTTGTGTTATAGGATGATATGCATACTCTTAGGATGTCTGGTTGAACAAATCAACTCCGGTAGCTAAGTCTTTATGACTGACATAAACCCGTAATATGTGGGCTTTGGCAGAAAAAGCTCATTATATATGTGGAAAAATCTTTGAACTATATGTTCATTAAATTTCAGATTTAATATGAGTTTAAAATACACATTGTGTAAAACTTGCTGAGCCTTCAGTAGCTCATCCTTGCAAAACATTCTTTTTCATTTGTATCTATGACTGACGTACCCGAAAATCCCACTACTCATTCTTGTGGATTGGAAAACTTGATTTTAATTGAAGACTCTGATGTAATAATAAATTAAATTTGGGATCTATGTAATCAAATTTTAAGTTGTGTAATATATTATCAGCTTTTATAAATTGCTTAGTTTTTATTTTTCTAGAGAAAATGGAAAGTAGTGCAGTATCTATATGAACTATACATCTGAATGAGAGTATTGAATGATTTTGGGAGTTCTGTAATAATTGAGGTTGCGTCCCTCGGTTCCAAGAACAATCTTATCATTCATACTTTGAATGTCAAATAGATAGGAATTATTGATAAGACAGAAAAATTCGTGAGATTATAAATCTATACATCCAAGTGAGGGTATCCATTCATAGCAATTATTTTGATGTAAAGAGCCTGGATTGTAAAGCTGAAAAAGGCCACAGATTTACAATCTAGGCCTAACTGAATGAAATGTTAATATATACAGTCAGTATATATCTATTAAAGCTGAAAAGGACACAGATTTCCAATCCAGGCCAAACGAGTTAGTATATATATAATTATATGTATAAAAGCGATAAAAAGCCAAGAATTAATAATTCAGGCTTGAAAAAATTGAATATTAGTATATATATATATATAGTTAGTTAGTATATATTATAAAATAGAAAAGACCACGAATTAGCAATCGATGCAAAACAAAATAGTATATATATATATATATAGTTATATATATAAAAGCGGTAAAAAGTCCCGAATTTACAATCCAGGTTGTGGAAGCAAAGAAAAACTTATATATACTAAAAAGTAAGCTAAAAAGGCCACAAATTTGAGATCCAGCCGAAACCAAAATCTAAATCTTCATATGCACGTTCACATATGTATGATAAAGTAGTAAACAACGTTTGATCGTAAAAAACTTACAATGGACAGTTCTAAGGGCTTTTTGCCACTCGGAGGGCTTCAAATTTTCGTTTCCACAAGTTAAAAGTTGATATGTTGTAGAATATACGTATGTAAACATATTAGAGGAATAAAATCGAAGTTTGGAGCATTATAGGTAGGGCTAAGGGTCGAAATGGACGGAGTTTCTTTGCTTTTTTCTACTTTTTTCTTCTTTTTTTGCAAGGGTGGGGGGTCTTATTTATAGACTAGATGGTAGCGGGTCTACTCACGGAAGCCATGAGTAGAAGTGTGGCTCCCCGAGTGGGACCCGCTCCTGCGGGTCCAGTTGTCTTGAAGTACGTGCACTTCAATCAATGCGCTGTCTACTTCGAACCTTCATAACTTTCAATCTGGGAGTCCGTTTAAGGCGTGTTATAACTTTTCGAAAAGTCCTTTTCGAGAGCTACACAATGATATGGGATTTGACCTTTTCTAAATCGTGAAAGATAGGTCCATGACCAGATCTTCAAATTTTTACAGTCCATCCGTTGAGCTGTCTTGTGCTGTTTTCACTCGAGATTGATGTTATGTATCTTTCTGACCCTCGTTGCATTGATTTGGCTTGATTTTGACCTGATTTGATGTCAAGTCGATAAAATGACTATTTTCTCCTTCCAGGGATTTTCTCCAGGATTGACATGGTCTTGATTCTAGTCGACTCTGTTCTTCCACAAGGTTATCTCCGAGATTGACTTGGTCACCCAGGGTTATCTCTGGGGATGATTTGATGCTTTAGGGCTATTTTTGAAGGTTGATCTGGTCTCCTGGGTTGTCGCCAGGGTTTGACTTAACATCCTGGTGTTGTCATCGGGATGAGTGTACCTCTCGGGGTTATCACGGGGGTTTGACTTGACATTTTGGTGTTATCGCCGAGGTGGTTGTATCTCCTGAGGTTGTCGTTAGGGCTTGACTTGACATCCTGGTGTTGTCACCTGGGTGGTTGTATCTCCTGGGGTTGTCGACGGGGCTTGACTTGACATCCCGATGTTGTTGCCGGGGTGGCTGTATCTCCTGGGGTTGTCACCGGAGCTTGACTTGATCTTTATACTTCCAGGTGTTTACTCTGGAAGGTGAAAGACAGTTTTGCCCTCCTATAGGGTTAGTAATATGAATGCAAAATTTTGAGTGTCTACAGATGCCCCTGTTTATCATGTTTATGCAATGCAATGGAATGAACAGGATAAAGACTGCTAGACACTGGAAATATGACACATGTAAATGTAATGTAATACCCGATATGCTATATTATATATGTTATATGCTTTTGTGGTGTTAGCTGCCACGATATTTTATCATTGACTTTTCTCGCACCTCTTGTTAATGATGACGTTGTCAATGATGGCTTTCACTGAACTTTTTCTGCCTACTAGAACGGTGGTTTGCCAAGTTTGACCTTCACCGAACCTTCTGGGCGCCTACTCAAACGGTAGTTTAAAACGGTCGGTTGAACCCCCGAACCTTTTCAGTTTGCAAGCTGGGGATTTGTATATCAGATTCCATCATCTATTCTCTCTGGGGAAATTTCTCCACGGTTTCCATCACCGGATCTTTCCCAATACTATGCTGGAGTTGTCGCCAACGATTTACAATGTCAGATATTTTGACCCTTGTTGAAGCAGTTATCAACGGCTTTCATCTCCTGCTCGTTCCCGATGTTACGCTGTAGTTTTCGCCAACGGTTTGCAATGTCAGACCTATATGATCTCGATGGGGGCATATCTTTCCCAAGACTACGTTGGAGTTGTCGCCAATGATTTTCAATGTCAGGCAATCTGACCCTCGCTGAAGTAGTTTTCAACGGCATTCATCATTGACTCGTTCCCGAAACTACGTTGGAGTTGTCGCCAATGATTTGTAATATCAGACCTATATGATCTCGATGTGGGTACAACATTTCTGATAAATCATACCCTCGGACAAATCTGGATACTTTGACACATTCAAAACCCGCTGCTCACAACGTCAAACCTTCCCGATGCTCTGACAGAGGCAATTTTTAGCAATTTTCAGCATTGGAATTCTGAATAGCACCTCAGGGCTTCTACCAATAGCTTACATGAATTTCCTTCCTTTGTCAAGAGCTTGACGCTTAGAATCAGGGTTTTAGGCCATTTCGCTCAATCGCGTAATAGTTTTTTTCCCTGATTTGACTTTTCAGCTTCTGTAAACTCCGCTATAACTTTAATTGGATAGAACTGGAGTGGTGGGACCCACCTTAGGGAGCTGTAGGTCCACTTGCGGCTACTGCAGGTGGAGTTGCTACTCTTTTCTAGTATAATTTGGCCCCAGGTGGCTTTCATAATTCATTTTTATGTTTGAACTATAAAGAAAATCTGAGATTTCTTCTTCAGATGTACTAAGTTCGGGCTGCTTTTTTAAATTCCATCACCGTACAATCGTTCTGCACATCTCTGGCAACGTTTAGATCCTTTCTTTTCAAGTTTTGACCTTTAGAATGTTAGATTTCATACAGAATGCTTCTAATCACAATATAATGAATATGTATGCTTATATAACTTGATAAAAAATTTTGGACTTCGTAAATATACATGTTTTACTATGCTGAACGTTTTGATGTTAAAAAATTTGATTTCTGATACAGTCATTTGCCGCCCTTTTTGGCCAGTTTACTCATCCTATTTGAGGTCAAATGAGCTTAGAATTTCAACTAAAACTATACATGGTAATTAAGCTGCCATGGGGAGTTTGATTTTGTTTTTTTTAATATATAAGAACTATTCATGTATTTGGGTAGGTTTGCTACTGAATGGCCACCTAGTCATGCTTATGTGCATGCGGACAATCCATTTTACAAAGGAGACTCTGGTAAAAAAAATTCAAAAGCTTGAGCATTTAATGAACATGTAATTTTAACTATACTGGGATGTATGTTAACTAATGCATGCTTTAGGACTTAAAATATACATGAAGTAAGGATTTAATTTGAATAG
This sequence comes from Panax stipuleanatus, assembly GCA_020205555.1. NCBI lineage: Eukaryota > Viridiplantae > Streptophyta > Magnoliopsida > Apiales > Araliaceae > Panax > Panax stipuleanatus. The sequence goes on from CM035118.1 coordinate 90,740,621, forward strand.
GTCATAGGTTCAAGGCTTACCTCACCCTTTCTGAGGTGATTTGGAGACTTTGTCCAGGTTATGGAGCTAGATAGTCCAGGCAGTGCTAGTGTGACGCCCCCAAATTCCAGGACCGCCACTTGGTCTCTCGAATTCGGTTCATCACGTGCTCATGGTAATACATCACAATAATAATAATTAAATATTACACGATCACAGCGGAAAATCTATTCTAGAATAATTTACAATGATTTATTATAATTATTCCCCCAAGTCTCGCAACCTACAGTACTTAATAGATTACATAATAATATCAGTTAACGACTTATTACATAATCTAACTTAAGCTTAAACATAATCAATCCAGTCTTACTACATCATCTTCATACAATATTAATATATTTAAAACATAACAGACATAAGCTAGTTGGTAGCTTTGCCCTTGCCCTTATCAACGCCCGAAGGTTCACCATGCTCTGCCTTAACTGAAATATTTTAGGGAAAGCAAGAATGAGCACAAATTGCCCAACAAGTAATATACAATAAGGGTGAGTAATAAGATTCTCAATTCTCGAAAGGGTATAGCAAGATTTGATAGTTCAAGAATAACAAGAATATCAACAGTTCTCAATATCAGTCGCTAAGGACAGGATAATATCAATATGATTCAATAATAAGTCAATTCAAGATTTCAAATAATTGAATACTGAGTAGTCACTACGGACTATGAACTTCTACTAGAATTGACAGTGATAAACTGAAAATCCAACAAAAACAGGTACAACAGGTGATCAGCCTAAAGTACCCTTGTTATGCATAACAATCAATCATACTCAAGTGTGCACGTCGGTTCTCCGACAATTATATATTCCCTTCAAAGAAGGTTGTTCTTCTCAGTCAAATATAAGATCCCGCACCAATCAATTAGTTTGGGTTGCTTTTCAATAACATAAGTCCAGCCGAATCAAATGGCATAGACACTTTCACAATATTCAAGAACAATACTAAGTTCAACATGAATAATAGCTTTAATGAAATAAGAGTTCAAGTGTGCTAATTCGATTCAACCGATTAAATAGGAAACTAGTTCGCAATACACAAGATAGGATACTTGCATAGTAAAAGAGTATAAGTTAGGAAACTTTCACAATCATAGATTTCCTTGCATAAAGTAAATGCGTCGGTTAGGATACTTGCACTTTAAAAGAGTGTAAGTAAGAGAACTTGCCTTTAGCGTAGTTTATCCACGAAAAGCAATCAACACTTTCGAATTCCTATCGTAATACAGTTACGTATATAGATGATATTCATTAGTCATATAATTTAACTTCACATTTTCTCTTTGAATATACGATCAACACATAAGGTAAGTTTTACCTAGCTACACAGTTATATAGAATATAATTTCTATCCTTAACGTTCCTTCTTTAGAGTTTAAACGCATTCTCATATTATATAAGATCTCAACCATTAGCAAACATGCTTGCATATTATTAATATCACATAAGACCACAATCAATACTAAATATATTTCATTTTAGCAAGTTACGGCATCTCCTTAAGTTAACCGTCAAAAATCGGGTTCAAGTAACATCATATAATATCACGTAGCATGTATTCATATTTAAAGGATACTTTACATGCTTGTATAACTTTTCCAAATCCAATCGTACATGGTATAGGTTCTTAAGTTAATACTTAAAGCCATTCAAGGACACGAACTCATATGGTCTAACATGATTGCTTTTAAACACATAAGATATTCATATAACTTGTATTAGTCAAGCTCATGAGTACTCGTATTGCATATATGTAGTTAGCATTGTTATTATCTTGAAAACATGCTTTGTTCATGCTAAACTTTAATCACGGCAACTAATCATGGTATATATACATGCATGACACATGAATGAGTCTAAGAGTACTATCACATGTGTCCATAAATGTCAAATTCTAATTCTCGTCATAACATACCAACGTTCACGTTCAAAGCTTATACTTTGTTAGTATAGTTCATTAATAAGGTCTATCATGTTCATGCTTCCTTATGAAACCTATATATGTAAGTTAACATGCTTTTCATGTATTTCAAGGCCCTATAAACATGCTCGAAAAGTCAGAATGTATACATGCTTCATATATGTTAACGTCGTTTATGAAACTTTAAATTCGTTTCCAAACTATGTGTCGTTTGGTTAACCATGCATGCTAATATACTAAAACATGCTTACATTGCCTCATTAGGTTTATATATATGTATTAATCATGCTCCCATGCTTGTTTAAACAAAAATCAAACAATTGGTGCATAACAGTTTTGTTGCAGAATGCAGAAAACTGAACACAGAGGCTGGCGCTGCGGCGCGACACAGTAGCTTAATACTGGCGCTGCGGCGCGAGTGGCGCTGCGTGCGGCGCTGCGGCGCGGGCTGCGGCGCTGCGGCGTCGAGGCAATTTTCTGCGGTTCAGACGACAGCGAAAACCGACCCAAAACCTCCCATTTCATCGATTTCAACATACCATACCCAGATATTAGACTTGTTTAACTTACTAACACATACATATATGCTTATATAACAGTCAATAGCAATTATCAATTCCCAATTTCATGAACTCTAACTAATTTACGAATTTCATGTATTTACAGAAATTGAAGAGGAACAATGGAAATGAAAGACTATTCAGTGGTTCCATCATGTGTGTATGTTCGTATAACAACAATATAAGGGTTCTACAACCCAATCATGAACCAATTTGGCATAATCAAGAATTTCAACAAAACTCAGAGAACAACAATGGAGTTCTTTTGACAGAAAATGAAAATAAAGACACGAAGAGGATTTATACCTCTGTTATGGAGTAAGCTTGCTGATGCTACTATAGAAATTCCTTCTGAACTAAATGGACAATCACAGTATACTCTCTTTTCTTAGAAATATTTCAGCAATGAAATGAAGGTGCAGGGAGTTCCTTTATATAGAAGAATGAATACACAGTCCAAGCTTCTAACTCCCAAATCAAACTAACGGATTGACAAATTGCATGAAGGTTATAGAATGGTAGGTATTTAGTTGTTAGAATCCATCATTAAAACCACTCCCTTGCTCATCATTGCTACAAGGCTATGGAAATTTACTGAGTTTAAGGAGAAGCAATAGGCTTAGGCCATAATGGCTGTGCACGTGAATGAGGGAAAGGAGAGTGACTATTATATTGGGACAAGCCAAGCAAATCTTAGCATTCTTACAAATGGACTATATGCTACACTTATGTTATATATTATATGTACTCTTAGGTTATAATTACAATGTTCTCCCCATAATGTAATAAATGCAATTTGAATACATATAATCTATGTACATTTTATCTTACCGATATAATACAATCGGATACTACCACATTACATTATATCATATATTATTAAATTGTATTACTCAATAATTATTTATAATAGATCCATGATACATTATTTTAATGTATATCCACACATCATTTGTCACCTACACATATTATAACATATAGTTACTATACATTTAATTCGCATGCTTGCACATATAATTTCTCATCTTATAAACTGAATATTAATTAATAATATACACATATCCTACATCAATCAATATAATTGTTAACCTCCATAACAATTTAATTAACCTTTATATGATTAACTATCACTTTGATATAAATCTTATTATATTTATAAACACGTTGCTCATTATTATTATGTTTCTTGCAATAATAATAATCACATATTATTAATCAATCCTCATTAGTATTTTATAACAGTTAATTAATATTCTTCGATTAACAATTAATATAGATTAATTGTTCGCTTAAATTAATATAATCATTCTTATATTACGTCACTGTGCCACACAAGGCAATCAACGAGTTTATCACAAACTCCACCAATTTCTCAATTATTATAATTATTCAATTATATATAATTGAATTAATTCATCTCATAACACAAAATCATTTATATTCAAATAAATTCTCATTTCCATTAATATATTTATTTAATAATATATGGAAATTCTCGGGTATTACAGCTAGCAGGATCTCTGCAGGTGTGAGGAGGTGGAGAGCTTCTGATGTTCCTCAACCTCACCCTACCCGAACACCTCGCCATGTGGCTGAGTATGTGATTCGTCAGATCCCGGTTGAGATCCTGGATGACGCGAACGAGGAGGATGTCTTATTCGTGGATCCTGTTCAAGCTTATGCTCTATGTAGGGAGCTCCCAGCCATCATTGTGCCTATTCTTGAGCTTTTAGGCAATTTGAGACGCCATCCCTCGATATACCTTCATGCCAATGAGGTGACTGAAGTTTTCGTTCTAGAATTTTCTTTCTTTTGCCATTTCAGGACATATGTTTAATCTGGATTTGCAATTTAATGCAGGTTCCTGGCTTTACGTAGCCTTGAGGGAACTAGTTCAACGTCCATTCTTTATATCATACTCTGCATCCGGAGTATCAGGCCATCGACAACACTTGGGGTTTTGAGGCCTTCTTTTCTATTCCTCCCCGTCATTGCCCCTTAAGGTTATCTGAGGGCATTAGCTGAGCGCTGGTTCCACCAGACCCATTCTCTCCATCTGTTCGACTGTGAGGTAATGATAACATCGATGGACTGGCGGTTCATCACAGGGATAGAGTTTACATGGGAGCTAGTGCCTTTGGTGGCTGACATTTCACCTGCTGATGTTCGATCCCTTTTGGGAGTTCTTACGATGACCATCAAGGGTCGAACTGTCCGTTTAGGTCCATTGATTGTGGATGCCCAGAGTGGGGCTTTGACTGAGCCTCTACCTGATGATCAGATGGTTAGAGATCGTATTCTTTTGTGAATGTTCTTGGTGATCATCAGAGGGTGTTTCACTGTAGATAACTCCTCGAAGGTGTCTTTCGCTCTGGTTAACTCTACTCGATACATGGAGCGCATCGGGGATTTTGACTAGGGCACCTACACCTTTGCCTATTTTCTTCGTGGGATGCACCTATGCTCTGAGGGCGTGACAAAGGCATGGCTAGGTTTTTATCCCTTCTTACTGGTGATTAATTTCTCTTTCACCTTTCAATTTCCCTCAATTATGTTTATCAATCTTTACCACTGAGGACATTTGATCTTTTGCACTGTCAATATGGGCTTATGAGAGGCTCCCATGCCTATGCCTGGCAACTTCTTTGGGCTTGGAGACATATCCGTGGTGACGACATTGGCATCATTCTACCTTGACGGAGGTCCTTGTAGCAGAGGGATTTACCCACTCCCGCTTGCAGCCAGAGCTGTTGACTGTCAACTCTATAACTTGGGTTCCTTCCACTCTGGACTATCTGACAGCAGGGTTCGAGGATGGCTTTTCGACCGAGATGGAGTTTACATTTGCCACTCGTCGGATTCCCCTTTTGACCAAGGGAGGTTGGGAGCTGTATTTTGGATAGCGCGCTATCCATAGCAGCACAGGAGAGATCCATATTCCTTTTGTTCCTCTTGCTTGACATCATTAGCGCTTAGCTCAGTCAGTCATAGATATTCCCCTGATGGGCATAGACGGCTTTACCCTGTCAAAGGGGTTAGAAACCATTTCATCACTGGTGGAGTCCTCGCACTATTGGGGCTCAGACTCATGCTATCTAGTTTATAGCAGAGATGGGATCGGGGTCTATTATGATGACAGACTAGATAGCTTACCTCAAAGAGCTTACTCATTTGGAGCAGATTTTAGGATTGACCCAGTGGTTGGAGCGGGCTCAATTTTTCATCAGGCACCTTGGCAGGGATCCTTCAGAGGCAGATTCGTTTGATCCTTCCATCTCTGGAGCTGGTCCCTCAGCAGATCCATATTCTGGTAGTTATGCAGGTGCTGATCCTCATCTGTATCGACCAGACATTCCTACTGGCCTAGATTCCGTGACTCAAGAGGAGCTGCAACAGGTTGATCACCTGGATGAAGACATTATAGATTTCTTTGGATAGCTTTCTCGCTATATCTTTTGATAGGCCTCTGTTAGATATTTGGCGTCGGTGCCCCATTTCTCGTTCTATCTTTTAATAGGCCTCTATTAGTCATTGGGCGGTTGTGCCCCATTTCCCTATACTTTTTATTTTGCATTTTATGAGTAGACAGAGATGATGCTTTCAGTAGATAGTGTATTTTAGAAATGCATGATATTTCCTATCTATTGCATCCTATTGTCGTTTATCATTGTCATTATACATGTATTATGTCATGGATATGCACTTAGACATGTGAGTTTAGATTTGACCCCTGGATGTTCTCATAATACGGTTATACAAATATCTTCATCTATCGTCAACCGGATCGAGAACTTGCCATCTTCATTGATAGCATCTTCTTTGAGATATCGGTATGACAGTTTATCTCCCACAGACAAGGGGACAGTTGATCAGATGTTGGGGCATTCTTTGGCCATTTTAGCTTTTCGGGTCCCACTGAGCTTTGTGGATAACATGTTGTCATTGTATGATACCTGAGCGCTAAGTTTTTAGATTTGGTATCCACGAGTTGACTCTTACTTTGGAGGAGTATGAGCGCCTCACGGGTTTAGTATTAGATCTGCCCTGTGCTAGGACAGGCATGAGCGACATGAGAGACATGAGACGACAGTTCATGACCATGACTAGTCTGAGGCATAAAGTCGTTATTGAGGAGATTAATGTGAGGCATGTCGTGTCCTTGGACTTCTTGATCGATCGTTTTAGCAGATTGGACAGGTACGACCGATATTCAAGAGACTTTATCATCCCTGCAGATGATTGGTAGTTTGTGCACGTGTGGATGTTCTGTTGATGTGCATCACATCTTATTTGTACATGCCACTTTATATGGACCACTTGGACAATGGCCTGATTGTAGTGGTTTGTGCTCTCAAACAGGGTTGTACTATCCTGCCCATGATATTAGCAGAGACCTTGAGGTCGGCCATATTCTGCCGTACCCATCCAGTGGGGTTTTTTAGGGGTAACGTTGTTTTGCTGTACGTGTGGTTCATGACACACTTAAGACCCATCGGCATTTTCAGACATCATGGGTATTGCTTTACTCATGAGATATCCATGTCCTACTCTTTTCGGCCGACGGAGTGTACAAATGCGGCATCATGGTTGTCCTTTTTGATGCCGATCGAGCATCCCTTTTAGATCTTGCCCTGCTCAGGGCTTAGCTCCCCTTACAGCTTCATTACTTATGTAGTTGGTATGGATTATCTGCCCCTGGCAGGCTTGAGAGGGGTGACCACATATCATCCACTGGCTGTCATGGGACAGTTTAATCAGTTTTAAGACATCCACCACTTTAAGGGGGCTTTGGATCTGCGGTTATCAGCTTCGTCTTTGTCACCAGCTGACTTGACCAAGATTTAGGATTGTTTGACTCGTCATGAGAGAGATGATTTTTCGACTAGCCATACGGAATGTTCTCCAGAGTATTTTGCATGGTTGGAGGCAAATATTACACTGGCTGCGGTTAGTCATTCAGTGCCGAGCATTGATTCTGATGAGGAGGAGCCTATGGAGGATCCTGATTCTCCTACCGAGGATGAGTTATTTGCTGGTTTTACAGCAGCTTTGGTTAGTGACTCCCCAAGCATTCCTACTAGGACAGATCTAGCTCTTATCGATTTGTTAGTTTGAATAACCTTTGAGAGGGATAAAGCAAGAGCGCTGATGTTGACAACCTTTTCTAGAAGGGATGCAGCTTTTATTGATAGAGACGAGACTCAAACTACCCGGGATGCAGTTTTTATTGAGATTAAGGAGACTCTAGTAGCCCGGGATGCTGCTTATATTAAGAGGGATGAGGCCCTAGCTACCCGAGATGTTTACATTACCGATAGCACTGCACTTTGGTCATATACACACAGCATCATTGATGATATGAGTGCCTTCATAGATGGTCATAGCAGTACTATACAGATGGCTGTGGATCTTCTAGCCCGCATGGAGACCGTGGAGCATGAGCTTATAGATGCTCCTCCATCTTCTAAGAAGGATGCCATGTTGGCCTTGCTATCCCGTTTATCCATGGGTTTATAGACTAGCTTTTATTTTCCTGCAAAGACTAGATCAACCATTTTTGTCATGTATAAGATATATTTTATATATCAAATAGTATTATATAGCAGAGAGATATATTTTGATTCACTTCACTGTTGGATATGTATTGTCACTGCTGAGTGATTACTACTTTTTTCATGACTTGTTGTTTTGATGAATTATGAGCTTTTCCTTGATGGATTGACAATGAGATGTCGGAGAGTACCTCAGCAGGGCCTGCTGATCAGGGAGGCTTGATAGTATTTTGTTTTACATTGGTTTCGGTGTCTTGGGACTGGTTTTTATTGGCTTTTTATTTTTCTTTAAAGGTCAGAACACACCAGGAATGGCTGCCTATGTACTCCCGAATTAAGGGAGATCAGGTCATTCGTAGTTTAGGCTTTGCCTGAATGGTTTGAGAAGTGTTTATTTTAGGTTTAATATTAGATTGATGGGTTTTTGAAATTTTTGTTTAGTTTTACCGCACCCTAAATAGCTTCCTACGTACTCCTGGTTTGAGGGAGATCAGGTCATTCGTAGTTCAGGCTTCTAGTGAAAACTCGAATTGATCTAATTTTTTCACTGGACCAGGATGATGGCTTGCAGGAGCTTCAGACATAGTACCTCTTCACGGTGTCTAAATTGATGAGCTAGGAAAATTCTTTCCCATCCATTTCTTGCAATCTGATGGCTCCTCCTGTCCATACTTCTTTGACAATGAAAGGGCCTTCCCAATTCGGGGCAAACTTTCCTTTGGCTTCATCTTGATTGGCAAGGACTTTCTTCAGTACTAAGTCAATTTCTTTGAATTGTCAGAGTCGAACTTTCTTATTGTATGACCGAGCAATCCTTTCCTGATATAATTGCTAATGAAAGATGGTTGTAGCCCTTTTTTCATCTATCAGGGATAACGGGTGGTAACGCTATTGCAACCACTGGTTTTCTTCCATCTGAGCATCTATTCACACCCTTAATGATTCCATTTCTACTTCTATGGGGAGTACTGGTTCTATGCCATAGACTAATGAGTAAGGGGTAGCCCTAGTAGAAGTACGTATTGACGTTCTGTAGGCCAGCAGAGTCAGATGCAATAGGTCAAACCATCCTTTGTGATTGGCGGACATTTTATGCATGATCTTCTTGATATTTTTGTTGGCCGCTTCAAAAACACCATTCATCTTGGGACGATAAATGACAGAATTGAGATGCTTGAAATGAAACTTGATGCATAATTCTATCATCATCGGATTGTTTATATTCTTGGCATTGTCCGATACGATCACCTCTGGTTGTCCATATCGACAGATGATATTGTTTCTGATGAAACCATTGATTACCTCTTTGGTGACTTTGGGAAAAGAGGCAGCTTTAACCCATTTTGTGAAGTAATCGATCTTGGTGAAGATGATTCGATGACCATTGCTGGCTTTGGGTTCTACTAGCCCAATCACGTCCATTCCCCACATAAAAAGGCCATGGCGAACTCATGTTATGCAGTTCGTTTGGAGAAGCGTGGATGGCATTCCCATAGACTTAGCATTGGTAACATCTTCTAACGTGATCATCACAATCAGCTTTAAGAGTGATCTAGTAATTCCCTGTTCTCAATATCCTTCTGGAAAATAAAGGACAACTCATGTGTGGACCACAGACTCCACCGTAAATTTCATCCATCAGTCTTTGGGATTGATCTTTATCCAGGCATCTTAAAAGGCCTATTACAGCATCCCTTTTATAGAGTGCGTCTTCGCTCAGATAGAAATTCATAGCCATCTTCTAAATCCACTTTCTTTCAGCTTGACTTGCCACAACAGGTGTAGATCTATCTGGATCTTCTGAATCCGTCGCCCTTAACCTCTTTTATATATATATATATTTCCATTTTGTCAAACCTGGATTACTCCGTGGCTTTTTACAACTTTTGTAAATATATATCTATATATATAACTATATATATCTATATATATAACTATATATATATATCCTTTATTCATTATGATTAAATTTCTGCTTTAAATATTCATTTGATATGAATCGGCGCTGACATCTCTTTGTTCGAACTAGATTTCTTTAAATCTCGCCAATTATATCTTTCAAACAGTTAAAAAATGGGTTCAGACATAACCGGGAAGCTAGAATGGCTTAGATTTACTGAAATCTAGTAGTTTTTCTAGTTTTATTCATTCAAAAGGCAATCTCGCAGCCCTTAGATCGCTATCTAGTGGGAATGAGATGCTTTGGGCTACGCGCATACCAGGATTTACTGATAAATCCTTGGTTCTTGCGACATCTGGATATAAATATACATTTTCTGTGCATATTTTAGCTATGAGGGTTTATTGGCTTCCCTCTGTGAACCTAGGAATCGTTGGATTCATGATCAAACTGATTAGAATCTGATTCCCACTATGGATAAACTCCACTTTCCAAATGTACCCAGCCAGTTTTTTGTAAAAAAATGTACATCCAAAAGATTTTAAAACGGTTATCCGGGTTTAAGGTCTCAACATAATGAGAATATAGTTTGTCGTGTCAGAGTCACTCCGATGGCTATCATGCCCATGAGAAGACCGACACTTGTATATATTTTGTGGTCGAGGATGCTTTGAAGCCCGATAATCACCATTCAAATTGAGCCCTAAGGCTGAAAAGATAAAATGGAAGTATCAACATGCTTTAATTCCTATGTTAGAGTAAGGGATTGAAATTCAACCTTTCAAAACATCATCTTAATAATCTTGTCTAAAAAAGAGACTTTTGCAAATAAAATCAAACACTTCGTATATAGGTTTAACGAAGTATGTCCATACTTTCAAATCAAACAAACATAGGCCCAATTTATTCCAGCATTCACACATATATTGCAAATAAAAAGGGAAATATTGAAAAGATGCGGTACCGTGCTTTCACGGGAGTTGTGCAGTGCCTAACACCTTCCCCACACTTAACCAAGCCCCCGAACTTAGAACTTTAGTTTTAAAGATTCAGTTTCGATAGTGTCCAATAATTGGGCCTACTTTCAAACAAAACTCGGTTGAGTTGATACAACCATTTTCAAATCTACCAACTGGCAACTCTATAAAACGTTAAAATCATTGACATGATACATGTTGGCATTTTTCTAAAAAACCCCTTTAAAACCTTTTTCACAAAAAAGATAAAATAAGGGTAGACAAAACTTAGGAAGAGAGAAAGATTCGGGTCCAACTCGAACCGAATTTTTCCTTAATGTCAACAGGTGGCGACTCTGCTAGGGACGGTAGAGGGTTTAGGCCGCGTTAAAATATTTTCAAAATTTTCCTTTTATATCTGCGTATATGTGAATGCTGCGTCCTTACATTGAATAAATGTGAATGAATGCTTTACTACTTTATATTAGTGCTTTGCACCGATATCATCATATGCATACGGTGAGACACGATGTATGTGAATGTATGTTGTGTGATTCCTCCACCAGGAGGCAAACCCGTCGGTGACAGAGTAATGTCTTCAAGGGCGAACAAGTCTTCGGGGCTCATGAAAAAGCACTACTCAGATCCGCTCCAGTTGAAAGATCAGATTAATTTCCCCTCTAGTAGATTGCGATGATCTGGGGACCTTCATGCAGAAAAGCCGTGAGAGTAGCCAAAGATATGTCAGCATCTGATTAACCAAACTTGAAGGGAAGCTTCTTCATGCCTTCCTCTTTCAATTCAATGTCAAGTTTTCAAGTTCCAATGTAAATATCATAATGTACATCCCATATTTTATAAATCTTGTCATATTGTCCTGTCATCAAAACAACCGACCTCTGTTTTCTAGGATAAGATTAAAAAACCTTAAAAACACATCATGGCATACATCATATACATACCTACCTCAGGAATTTGACCCGCCTACATTTGTTGTAGGTGATAAATTGGTCTTATCACTAGATCTAAGTCTAAGAAAGCACTTAGTCCGTATGCGGATATGGCTTCCAGTGCTCAGCCAGAATCCACCCCTGTCTCAAGGGAAAAGTTTGAAGGACTGATGAACCAGATAGCCGAATTGGCCACTTTCTTGAGAGAACAGAGTATAGCTCTTAAACGGAAACAAGCACAGGGTCATACAGAACTAGGTACACCCAGTGGCAGTTAAGAGACCGGGAATAAGGACCCTCAGGTTCATGAACAACATAACTAGGACACTACTAACAAAACCCCTGAAATCACCATCCTTAACAAAGAACAAGAAGCTGGTGACATTATGAAAAAAGTCCAACAGATGGAAGAATCTATCATGTCTATCAAAGAGAGTGGGGTATTTGACAGTGTCAATTATTCAGACTTATGTATTTTCCATGGGGATCGTTATCCTGAAAAATTTCAAGTCCCTGATTTTGAGAAAGACGATGGATTGGGAGACCCTTACACTCACTTAAAGGTGTTCATTGGAGAGCTCGGATCCTATGCAGAGGATGAGAAACTCCGAATGCAGTTATTCTAGAAAATTCTGACCGGAGAGGCTAGAGCCTGGTATGCCCGTCTAGGCAACTCTAAAATTTACAACTGGGAAGAGCTGGCACTTGCCTTCCTCAATCACTACAGTTTCCAGTCTCAACTGGCTTCAAACAGATATCAAATAACTAAAAACAAAAAACAAAACACTAAGTCATTCAAGAAAATATGCTCAACGCTGTAGACAAATGGCGGAACAAGTCACTCCACCTATGACCGAGTCTGAGATAGTCATGACCTTCATCGACATTCAAGAAGCTCCATATTATGAAAGGGTCCTAGCAGGCATAGGAAAGCCATTCTCGGAGATGATCAAGCATGGAGAAAAGGCAAAAATGGGGCTCAAATATGGGAAGATAAAGAATCTAACCGCTTTAGAAGCTGTTACCGAACATATTCAATCTGGGAGTTATAGGAATAATCCCCAGAGGACACACAAGAAGAAAGATGAAGAAGTGTCCTTAGTATTGCAAGGACAAAATTAGAGGAACGAGTCGAGCAGCATGCCCATTCAAAAGACGAACTATTCCCCTTTTCAAGCTCTAGCCCAACCTTCTAACCCTTCATTACAGAAAACTATGGAGGCCAGGCGTCGAAGAACGTTCATCCTCCTAGGGGATTTACTCGAAAATGTGCTAAAACTATTGACAACACATAAGAAGATTGTTCAACTCCTTCCACCAACCAATACCGGGGGAAGGAATTTCGACCCAAGTAAAAAGTGTACCTACCATTCCGGAGCTCCGGGCCATAAGACTGTTGGTCCCTCAAGCACAAAATTCAAGACTTGGTAGACAATGGAGAGATTGTGGTGACCAAACTAGAGCAACCACATGTGCAAGATAATCCCCTTCCTCAGCATAAAGAGGAGAGTGTCAACATGATTAGCACCCAAAATGGAAAAAGATCCAAGTACCTCCGGTACGTCGGAGAGTCAACTCAATCCAATAACAATAGCCCGGACGGCTAGGAATTATCAGAAAAGTAGTTCTTGATGGAACAGGAAATCAAATCCATAAAGGAACAGGTGGGACAGTTAGTAGAATTGGTTGTATATCAACATCAGATAACTAGGCAGCTAATAAATCATACCAACCAACAGGAGACAAGTTCTCCTACCCTTAGATTAACCCTATTTCTATGAGGGATCATTACCGGTTTCATAAACGAGAACCCTAGGCCGACAAAATGGCCAAGGAGGAGAAGTTCCAGGCTTGTCTGGAATTCTCCTTTCAAAGGAATTTCACCAATTTGAATTAACCTATGAAAGAGATCCTCCAAATGTGAATCAATAAGAGAATGGTTGCAGATTTATTACCCCCAGTAAATCATCGATCCATGAAATTCAATCCTGACCGAATCTGTCAGTATCACTCCAATGCACCCGATCATGACACCGAAGATTGCTAGGGACTTTGTCACTTAATTCAGAACATGATTGAAAGCGGTGAACTGATAAGAGGGAATCAAGATTATAGCCTTCTTGATGAAGAAACACTCTTTATTCCTATCGCTTGGAACCAGGAAACAGTAGATGTTATCTCTTATGAGAAGGAGCTAGCCAGAACACCCTTCGTACTGTCTAGGAAAAGGGAAGCACAGAATCCTTTAATCTTGCCTTTCAGACTCCAGTATCCAGTGATCAGTTTGAAGAGAATCCCATGGAACTATGGGAATGATTAAGGTTCAACCTTTAACAGCATTGCCATTGTATCCAAGGAGAATCCATTGTACCTGCCTCAGCAGGTGATCAATTCAGTTATTAAGGCCAAAGAAAAGGTAGCTGAAGAGAAAATCAAAGAGTTCCTCAGTAAAATGGGACACAATGAAATTAAGGTGGTGCAAAGTTTTGAAGGATGCAGCCAAGCAGATGTCCATCCTAGATTTGGTCTTATCTTCAGTGGATCATCGCAACATTCTAGTAGAAGTACTAAAAGAAGCCTATCTGCTAAAGACAGTGGATACCGAGAAATTCCATCACGTGATAGGACACATCTTTAACAACAATGTGATATCTTTCACTGACGATGATATACCCGCAGAAGGGACGGGCCATTGTAAGTCACTGTACATAGCGATGATGTTATCAGGGTATGTGATAGGAGGTGTGCTAATAGATGGAGGGTCATCCCTAAACATCTGTCCCTACGACACCTTGGAGAGAATGAAGATCCACCCGAACCGGATCAGAACCAGTCATGTGGTCATCCGGGCTTTCGATGGATCTCGCCGAGAGGCTATGGGAGAAATTGAGCTTCATCTGGAGATTGGTCCGTACACTTTCTATGTATCTTTCCAGGTACTCAACATCACTATTGGATATAACTTGTTGCTGGGAAGGCCATGTATCCATATGGCAGGAGCTGTTCCATCCACCCTCCATCAGCAACTCAAATACATTATCAACGACAACCTAATCACAGTGAATGCCGAACTAGAATACCCTATCTGCATACAGGGAGACATGCCAGTGATTAGTCTTGATGAAGGGATTGAACCTGCTAGTTTTCAAACCTTATAAGTGAGAAATACTCAGTACCTACCTGTTGAGGCACCAACTCTGAGACCAAAAATCTCCCCCGAAGTAATGACAGTGGGCCAGGAGATGGTATCTTTGGGTTTTCGCCCTAGAGAAGGGTTAGGAAAGAATCAACAAGGTATTAAAAGCCTGGTGCAAATCCCAAGTAAGTCGGGGAAAGTCGAATTGGGATACACATCCGGGTCAAACCATTAAAACCCACATAAGCATCCAAAGGCTCATGCTGCCACTATACTATTACCAAACCTCACTAATGCAGGGTTTGTTAAGCTAATGAGGAAGATTCCTGCTGTTGTGTCAGCCATGTTGTTTCCTCCAATCATACTGGTAAGTGAGAAAAGAGCCCCAAAGCCTGAGGGGGATAGCAAAAAGGGAAAAGAAAAGCTCATGTACGAAGGACGAGACCCATTTGCTAACATACGGGTTCTCATACACTATGAAGGTATGAATGATGATATCCAAGACAGTGACAAAAAGGATCAGATCCAAATTCCTCACATTAAGAGAGGGAAAGGAGGCAGTTCAAAGAAAAATCCTAGCTCTGATCTAAAGGATGTTTTAGTCATCATCAAAGATGAGGCAAATAACCATAAATCTTGTATTGTCCCTATTCATGAGGAATAACCTTGGACAACTGGAGCAGCGTCCCTTGCCTCATTTAAAAAGGGTAAAAGGGCAGAGATATCTATTTGCCCTGTAACATGGTTTCATTTACTGCTTGTTTTACTGCACAGATATAGCAGTAACTTTTGTTATGCTTTGCTAAATGCTTTGTATATTTAAGCAATTGCATATATTAAAGCAAAAGCATTTTGTTTTCAGGACTCCAATATTGGTTTTGTTTATCCTTGCTGATGAGATGCCAATCTGTCACAGTGACTATAACTTTGATGTAGAACTGAGCTTCCAATTGATGGAAGTTGATAAAGAGGATCTAGATGACTATGAGGTGCCCGAGGAGATCAAAGAATGGGTCGAAGACAAACCCAAACCAAACCTCAATCAAACCACCACTGCCAATATCAGAACCTCAAAAAACCTCAATGAAATCCAGATAGGCCTAGACCTCACCCAAGACCAAAAAGTCGACCTGATGGAACTCCTAACACAGTTCCAGGATATGTTTGCATGGTCACATGAAGACATGATTAGACTGTCTACTGATATTGTCATCCATCGAATGCCCATTAAAGTTGGATTCAAGCCAGTTAAACAAAAGCTCAGGCGACTGAAACCTGAATGGAGTTTGAAAGTTAAAGAAGAAGTTGCTAAACAATTCAAAGACGAAATCATCATGGTATCAACATACCCGGAGTGGCTGTCAAATATAGTTCCCCAGCCAAAGCTTGGAGGGAAAGTACGAGTATGTGTAGAATACAAGGATTTGAACAAAGCCTGCCTCAAGGACAATTTCTCGGTACCTTTCATCCACATTTTGATAGACAAAACGGTGCAGTATGACATGTATTCTTTTGTGGATGGCTTTGCTGGTTACCATCAAATCATGGTCGCTGAAGAAGACAGGGAGAAAACATCTTTCATCACTTCTTGGGGAACCTTCTATTACAGACGTTTGTCCTTCGGCCTCATTAATGCCGGGGCCACATATCATCGAGTTATGATGGCCCTGTTTTATGATATGATGCATAAGGAGACAGAGGTTTTTGTGGATGACATCATCGTTAAATCCCGGAAGGAGGACGATCACATTGACCATCTCAGAAAGCTATTCAATAGGTTGCGTAACTACAACCTCAAGCTGAATCCAGCTAAATGTGCTTTTTGCGTCAAATCAGGCAAGTTGTTGGGATTCCTAGTGAGCAATAGAGGCATTGAGCTAGATCCTGCCAAGATTAAAGCCATCACTGAGATGCAAGTACCTCGACCAGAGAAAGAAGTACGCGAATTCCTTTGGAGAATCAATTTCATATGCAGGTTCATTTCTCAGTTCACAGCAACTTGTGAACCCATCTTCAATCTACTAAGGAAGATTTTTTCCACGAAATGGAATGAGGATTGCCAAAAATCCTTCCTTGCCACCAAGAAGCAGCTGATCGAAGCGCTTGTCTTGGTACCCCCGAGGAATAGAGTTCCCCTGTTCATGTACCTGTCTATCAATGACAATGCAATGGGCTGCATGCTAGGACAAAAAGATGATAGTAGCAAAGAGAGAGCTATCTACTACATCAGTAAAAGATTCAGCAGCAGTGAACAGAAGTACACCCTGATTGAGAAGACCCGATGTGCGTTAGAATGGGCCGCCATGAGGTTACAACACTATCTATATGGGCACACAACATACCTCATATCCCGCATGGATCCACTAAAATACATATTCAACAAGCCAATATTGAATTATCGATTGTCCAAATAGCAGTTGATCCTCCAACAGTTTGATATTGTCTACGTAACTCAGAAGGCCATCAAAGGTCAATGCATTGCAGATCAAATAGCCGAAGCACCATCAGGAGGGTTTGAACCTCTGGAAACTTATTTTTTGGATGATGGGATCATGACAATTCAACAAATCTGACAAGAGAATACAGTCCAACCTTAGAAAATGTATTTCGATGGAACGGTGAACATGGAAGGTGTCGGAGCTGGGGCAGTCCTTATCTCTGGTACAGGAGAACAATATCTTGTGGCCACCAAGCTGCAGTTTGTCAACACCAACAAAACAGCTGGGTATAAAGGCTGCATAATGGGGTTGAAACTAGCCCAATCGATGGGTGTAAAGCATCTATTGGTCTTTGGAGATTCTGAATTGGTCATCAGACAAACCACTGGGGCATATCACATCAAAGAACTGCATTTGCTGCCATATCATCTCCAGATCATCAAAATATTAATGTAGTTTGAAGACATAATTTTCATCCATATTCCTTGGGGTAAGAATGACTTCGCGAATGCATTGGCAACTTTGGCTTCCCTGATCAATGTATCAGATAGGAGGGGAATTCCCGACATCAAATTCAGAAACCAAAAGGCCTCGATATATAGAATTATATTAGAGAAGTATCAGATGAAATTCCTCTTATCAAACAGCCTTGGTATCAAGACAACAAGGAATATCTCCGAGATAGATCTACACCTGTTGGGGCAAGCCAAGCTGAACAAAAGTGGATTCAAAAGATGGCTATGAAGTTTGATCTGAGCGGAGATGCACTTTACAAAAAGGATGCTGGAATAGGCCTTTTAACATGCCTCGATAAAGAGCAAGCCCAGAGATTGATGGATGAAATCCACGGTGGAGTCTGTGGTCTACACATGAGCGGTCATATGCTGGCCAAGAAGATATTAAGAATAGGGCATTATTGGATCTCTCTCAAAGCAGACTGCGATGATCATGTCCGGAGATGCTATCAATGTCAAGTACATGGAAATACCATCCACGTTCTTCCAAATGAGCTTCACAATATGAGTTCGCCATGCCCTTTTTCTATGTGGGGAATGGATGTGATAGGCCTAGTAGAACCCAAAGCTAACAATGGACATCGATTCATCTTCACCGTGATCGATTAGTTTACCAAGTGGGTTAAAGCTGCCTCTTTTCCCAAAGTCATCAAAGAGGTCATCATTGGTTTTATAAAAAATAATGTCGTCTGTCGATATGGACAACCGGCGGTGATCGTATGAGACAACGCCAAGAAGCTGGATAGGACCAAGGCGATTTACTATGTTTAATTAGTCCTTTTGTAAGCAAGTCGTTAATCTCTTGTTTGCAAAGTTCCATTTGCTGATGACTCATTTGAATAGGTATAGCCTTAGTAGGAATTAGGTGTTCCTTAAATTCCTAAGCATAAGGTAACCTAACTACGTGCTTTCTTCTATGCCAGAAAGCATTAGGAGAATCAGCACATAAGTTTTTAGTCATAAACACCCAAAGTTCTTCAATCCTATCTTGAATTTTATCAAGAAGAAGAAGTTCTTCAACTTGTTTATATTTAATCCCTTGTTTTAAGAATTTTAACTGTGAAGTTTTACAACGTAACAGATTTAACGATTTTGAAATAGATTCATCTTGAATAATTTTCAAATCTATTTCTTGGGGTTGAGTAATGAACTCAAACACTACTTTCTGACCCAAATGTTCAGTCGTTAAACCTTTATTACTAGTAGTAAATGGATATAATAAATATATAAACGGAAGTCCTAAAATAATCTTATCTATCAAGTTGCGAATCAAAACAAAAGAAGTTTTAAAACACATATTATCTTGGCAAATATGAACTTTAGGAAGTTTATATTTTATTTCCATCATTCTACCATTAGCAGAATTTAATCGTTCACTAGTTTTTTTATAGAACTTAGTAGGTATCAAACCTTCTTGAATGCAATTAAGATCCGCACCAGTATCAACTAGAGCAGGAAGTTGAATTGCAAAAGTTCCATCAATAACTAGACGAACAATAATATACCATTTTTGAATGGTAATGTCTTTTAACCTTTTCAAAGAATTACCCTGAATCATAAGAATTGACTCATCTTCTTTGACATTAGAAGATTCAGCCTCCTCAACATTATCTGATGAATCAGATATGTGAAGCTCCGAACTTTTAGTCGCCAAAGTAGTCATTTATTTGCGTAACTCAGAAATCTCAGTCTTAAGATTTGATATATATATATATATATATATATAGTTAGATATATATAAAAGCGATAAGAAACCACGAATTAGCAATCCAAGCTTGACGGAATTGAATGTTAGTATATATATATAGTCAATTATATATATATATATATATATATATATATATATTTATATATTAAAGTTGGAAAGGCCATGAATTAGCAATTCAGGCCAAACAAAATAGTATAAATATATAATTATAAATATATATATATATATATATATATATATAAGTGGTAAAAAGCCTCGAATTTACAATCCAGGTTGTGAAAGCAAAGAAAAACGTATATATATACTGAAAAGTAAGCTAGAAAGGCCATGGATTTGAGATCCGGGTGAAACCAAAAGCTAAAACTTTATATGTACGTTCACATATATATGATAAAGTAGTAAATAGTTTCTGATCGTAAAAAAAAACTTGCAATGGATAGCTCGACGGGCTCTTTGCCACTCAGAGGGCTTTAAATTTTTGTTTCCACCTGTAAAAACTTGATATGTTGTAGAATATACATATGCAAACGTATTAGAAGAATAAAATCGAAGTTTGGAGCACTATAGGTATGGCTAAGGGTCGAAATGGACACTTTCTTCTATTTTTTTCTTCTTTTTTTGCAAGGGTGGGGGTCTTATTTATAGACCAGAAGTTAGCGGGTCCACTTACGACAGCCGAGAGTGTACCTGTGACTCCCCGAGTGGGCCCCACTCTATTGGGTCCTATTATCTCGAAGTACGTGCACTCTGACCAACGCGTTGTCTGCTTCGAACCTTCATAACTCTCAATTCGGGAGTCCGTTTGAGGCATTCTATACCTTTTCAGAAAGCCCTTTTCAAGAGCTACACAATGACATGGGATTTGAACTTTTCTAAATCTTGGAAGATGGGTCCATGACCAGATCTTTGAATTTTTACAGTCCGTCTGTTGAGCTATCTCGTGCTATTTTCACTCGGGATTGATGTTATGGTTCTTTATGACCCTCATTGCATTGATTTGGCTTGATTTTGACCTAATTTTGTGTCAAGTTGGTAAAATAACCATTTTAACCTTGAAGGGGTTGTCTCCAAGATTGATCAGGTTTTTGACTGTTTCTCGGGATCGTCTCTAAGGTTTGATCCCATCCAACTCTTTTCTTCCTCAAGGTTGTCTCTGAGGTTGACTTGGTCTCCTAGGGTTATCTTTGGGATGATTTGATGCTTTGGTGCTATCTCCAAAGGTTAGTCTAGTCTCCCGGGGTTATCGCCGGGGTTTGACTTGACATCTAGGTGTTGTCGCCGGGTGGCTGTACCTCCCGGGGTTGTCGTCGGGGTTTGACTTGACATCCCGGTGTTGTCATCGGGGATACTGTACCTCCCAAGGTTGTTCCCAGGGTTTAACTTGGCATCCCGATGTTGTTGTCGTGGCTACTGTACCTCCCGGGGTTATTGTCGGGGCTTGACTTGATCTTTATACTTCCAGGAAAGTCTCTGGAAGGTTAAAGACGGTTTTGCCCTTCTACAGGGTTAGTAATAGGAATGCAAAATTTGAAGTGTCAACATGGACCAGACCTGCCTTCTGGCAGAGATTCATAGACTAAAGAGGAGTTGCAGTAAGTTGATAGTCTTGATGCAGATATCATAGACTTCTTTTGATAGATTCTCATTATATCTTTTGATAGGTCTCTGTTGAATATTGGGCGGCTGTGCCCCATTTCTCGTTATCTCTTTTGATAGGTCTTTGTTAGTAATTGGGCGGTTGTGCCCCATTTCCCTGTACTTTTTATTTTGCATTTTAGTGGCAGACATAGTTGATGTTTTCAATAGACAGTGTATTTAGAAATGTATGATTTTTCCTATCTATTGCATCCCATTATCATTTATCATTATTATCTATCACGATGCATGTATTATGTCATGGATATGCATTCAGATAGATGAGTTTAGCTCTGACCTTTGGATGGTCTCATGATACGGTTCTACAGATGTCTTCATCTACCGTTAGCCGTATTGAGCACCTGCCACCTTTATTGATAGCATCTTCTTTGAGATCCTGGTATGATAGTTTGCCTTCCACAGACAGGGCAATAGTTGATCAGATGCTGGGGAATTCTATGGCCATCTTGATTTTCCAGGTTCCCCTGGGCTTTGTGGATAACATGATATCTTGTTGGATACCTGATCGATAGGTTTTTAGATTCAGCATCCATGAGCTGACTCTTACATTGGAGGAGTATGAGCGCATAACCAGTTTGGCATTGGATTGGCCTTGTGCTAGAATGGCCTTGTGCTAGAATGGCCTTTAGTGATATAAGACGACAGTTTATGACCTTGACTGGCTTGAGGAGCAGAGTCGTCACATATGAGATTACTTCGGGGCATGTGGTGTCCCTGGACTTCTTGATTGATCGATTTGGTCGGCTACACAGCTATGCACGATACTCAGGAGACTTTATCATCATTGTAGGTGAGTGGCAAGTTACACGTGTAGATATTTTGTTAATGTGTGTCACAGCCTACCTGTATAGTCTACTGTATATGGATCACTTGGATATCAGTCTTATCACAGTGGTTCGCACTCTCAGACAAGGTTGTACCATTCTTCCCATGATACTAGCAAAGACCCTGAGGTCGACTACATTTTGCCGTACCTAACTTGTGGGGTTCTTCAAGGGTAGTGCCGTTTTACTGTACGTTTGGTTCATGATACACTTGAGACCCATTGGCACTTTTAGACATCATGGGTACTACTTTACTCATGAGATAGCCATGTCCTATTCCTTTCAGCCAGCTGAGTGTAAAGATGCGGCATCATGGTTCGCCTTTCTAACAGCTATCGAGCATCCATTTGCGATCTTGCCCTGTTCATGGCTCAGCGCCCCTTATATCTTCATTACTCATGCATTTGGCATGAATTATCTACCCCTGGTGGGTTTGAGAGGGGTGACCACATATCATCCACTAGCCATCATGGGACAGTTTGATTAGTTTTAGGATCTTAACCCATTTGAGGGGGCTTTGGATCAGTGGCTATCAGCTTCGTCTTTGTCATCAGCTAACTTGACCAGGATTTATGATTATTGGACTTGTCGTGAGATGGCTGATTTTTTGACTAGTCATCCGGGTCGTTCTCCGGAGTATTCTGCATGGTTGGAGGCAGATACTGCATCAGCTGCAGTTATTTACTCAGAGCTGAGTACTGATTCTAATGAGGAGGAGCCTATAGGGGACCCTGATTCTCCTAATGAGGACGAGTTATTTTCTAGTTTGACTGCAGCTTTGATAAGTGACACCCCTAGCACTCCTACTACGGCGGATCCATCTCTTTTAGATTCATTAGCTCGAATGACCTTTAAGAGGGATCAGGCGAGAGCACTAATGTTGACAGCCCTTTCTGGCAGGGATGCAGCTTTTATCGATAGGGACGATGCTTGAGCTATTAGAGATGTAACTTTTGTTCAGATAGAGGAGGCTCTAGTAGCCCAGGATGCTGCTTTTATTAAGTGAGATGAGGCTCTAGCTACTCGGGATGTTTACATTGCTAATAGTACTGCACTAAGGTCATATACCCATAGCATTTTTGTAGATATGAGTGCCTTCATAGAAGATCATAGTAGCACTATGCAGATGGATGTGAATCTTCTAGCTTGTATGGAGACCTTAGGGCAGGAGCTTACAGATGCACCTCCATCTTTTGAGAGGGATGCAATGTTTAACTTGCTATCCCGTTTATCAGCGGGTTTATAGACTAGCTTTCATTTTCCTACATAGACTAGGTCAGCTATTTTTGTCATGTACATGATACATAGTATATATATTAAACAGTATTATATGGCAGAGAAATATATTTTTATTTATTTCCCTTTTATATATATATTATCATTGCTGATTGATTACCACTTTTTTCATGACTTGCTGTCTTGATGTGTCATGAGCTTTTCCTTGATGGATTGACATTGAGATGCCGGAGAGTACCTCAGAAGGGCCTATTGATCATGGAGGCTTAATAGTATTTGGGCTTTATATGGGTTTTGGTGTCTTGGGACTGGTTTTTAATAGTGTTTGTGTTTTTTCTTGAAGGTTAGACCGCACCATAAATGGCTGCCTATGTACTACCATGATTGAGGAAGATCAGGTTATTCGTAGTTCAGGCTTGGCCTGAATGGTTTGAGAAGTGTTTATTTGGGTTTGAGCTTGGTTTAAGGGTTTTTTTGGATTATTTGTTTGGTTTGACCAAACCATAAATGGCTGCCTACGTACTCCGGGTTGAGGGAGATCAGGTCATTTGAAGTTCAGGCTTCTAATGAAAATATGAATTAATTTGATTGATTTTTTTATAAGACCAGGATGATGGCTTGCAGGTGCTTCAGACATAGTATCTCTTCACGGTGTCTGAATTGATGAGCTTGGGAAATTTTCTCCCATCCATTTCTTGCAATCTGATAGCTCCTCCTGTCAACACTTCTTTGACAATGAAAGGGCCTTCCCAATTTGGGGTAATCTTTCTTTTGGCTTCATCTTGATTGACAAGGACTTTCTTCAGTACTAAGTCATTTTCTTTGAATTGCCAGAGTCGAACTATCCTGTTATATGACTGCGCAATCCTTTCTAATATAATTGCCCGTGAAATATGGTTGTAGCCCTTTTTTCATAGCTCTTGCAACCACTGGTCTTCTTCCATCTGAGCATCTATTAACACCCTTAATGAATCCATTTCTACTTCTATGGGGAGTACTGCCTCCATGCCATAGACTAATGAGTATGGGGTAGCCCTAGTAGATGTACGCATTGACGTTCTGTAGGCTAGCAAAGTCAGAGGTAATAGGTCAGGCCATCCATTGTGATTGGCGAACATTTTTTGCATGATCTTTATGATATTTTAGTTGGTCGCTTTGACAACACCATTCATCTTAGGACGATAGATGACGGAATTGAGATGATTGATCTGAAACTTGCCTCATAATTCTCTCATCATCTGTTTGTTTAAATTCTTGGCATTGTTTGATACGATCACCTCCGGTTGTCCATATCGACAGATTACATTATTTTAGATGAAACGAATGATTACCTCTTTGGTGAATTTGGGAAAAGAGGCAGCCTCAACCCATTTAGTGAAGTAATCAATCATGGTGAAGATGAATCAATGACCATTGCTGGCTTTGGGTTCTATTGGCCCAATCACGTCCATTCCCCACATAGAAAAGGGCAATGGTGAACTCATATTATGCAGTTTGTTTGGAGGAGCATGGATGGCATTTCCATGGACTTGGCATTGGTAGTATCTTCTGACGTGATCATCACAGTCAGCTTTAAGAGAGATCCAGTAATGCCATGTTCTCAATATTTTCTTGGCAAGTAAAGGACCGTGTTAGTTCCCAAAAGCACGTTAGTTTTCTAGAAAAGGGTTGAATAGATATTTTAAAATTTCTCTGTTTAAAATACTTAGTCAGTATTGGTGATACTGACTGCAGCAGAATATATGCTTTGTTCCCATTCAAGATAATGTAGTTAAGGCGAGATAAATAGTTATAGCAGTTATAACAGATATAGCAGTTATAGCAGTTAATGAGAGACAATGAGACACATGGTTTTAAGTGGTTCAGAGCCAACGTGACTCCTAATCCACTCTTCTACTCCACGAGTAGGAAATCCACTAAGGATGTCTTCTTACAACTGGATCACTTAGATCCCTTCAAGGCCAGCAGCCCTGGAACTTCACTTAGTTCACTTTTGAACTTTTCATATCCTTTGACTTGGATCTACTCTCAGTTCACATTCTGAACTCTTCAAGTCCTTTGACTTAGATCTGCTCTTAGTTCACATCTAAACTCTTCATGTCCTTTAACTTGGATCTTCACTTAGTTCACTTCTGAACTTCTTTAAGTCACTTGGTACCTCACTTGAATAGGCAGTTGATAGTTTGAGGTGTGCTACTCAGTTGCAGTTCAGCTTCTGTCTTTCAAAAGACTGAGTAGCGAAGTAAGCTTTCTTCAGTATCGTAGTGTTGCTCGTTGAGTGTTATTGAGCTTTTTCAATGTATTCTTTCTTTATGCGTCCTGCTTGCTTTGTCTAAATCCTTGTCTGATTTTCTTAGAAAAGAGCCATTCAAAAATAGCCGTTTTGAATGCTCCCATTGCTTCATTTAATGCATTCAGACGTTTTCTGTGCAGTGATGTTGACGTCCTACTTTTCTGCTGCTCTTCCGCCTAGCTCACTGACATAGAAGACTGTATTCTTTCACCTAACACCTGAAAAGGTGTTTTCTGCAGGCTGCTTTAGTCCTATCCTTAGCTTCTTCAATACGCTTCTTCGATTTGGACTAAGGATGAATATGGAAAAATTTGGGACTATCACTTTGTCAACCGCTATAAGCCTTTCTTCATTTGTTGCTCTTCCTCCCTTCATCAGATATTCAATCATTGATGTTGACTAGAGGAACACTACGATTATGGTCATTGTGACATAATCGTTGTGGGTTGGCTTTGCACAGCGTGATTCAGACTTCTTCGTAGAGCACACTACGATGTCTCTTAAGCTTTTGATAGACTACGATTCCTTGCTTGCTTGTCTTGCAGACTTCACATTTCTGATAGCACTCTGTGATTCCCAACTTGGCTCGGCAGATGCTGTTCAACTTTATAACTCTCAGTGTGGCTTCTAAGGCAGACTACGATTCTTTAATGCTTTCACTTGAGCTCAACGTTTCTTCCCTTGGCCTCTGCAGACTTGATTCTTTGGCAGACTCCTATTTTAAATATCTTCACTTAAGCTCCACGTTTTCTGCCTTAACTTCTGCAGGCTTGAATCTCTTGGCAGACTATGATTCCGAATCTCTTCGTTTAAGCTCCACGATTTTGCCTTGTCTTTCGAATGTTGTCTTTGACAATCTACGATTCTGTCAAGACTTTAACTTTTACAGCTCAAATAGATCAACGTAACAAGTTTGATCTTTTCTTCTATACATTCATTTACATAAATGATAAACGTTAAAGCTCAGATCAACCTAACATGTTTGATCTATCATCTAAGTCCTTATACAATGATTCTCTTAAGGACTGTACACTTAAGCATTTATATTTACTTTCAATATCAAATCTGAATATGCAATTCCCAACAGACCGCTCATGTGTGGGCCGCAGACTCCACCAGTGGACTTCATCCATCAATCTTTGGGCTTGATCCTTTTCTAGGCATCTTAAAAGGCCTATTCCAGCATCCTTTTTATAGAGTACGCCTCCGCTCAGATAGAATTTGATAGCCATCTTATGAATCCGCTTTCATTCAGCTTGACTTTCCCCAATAGGAGTAGACCCATCTCGCCTGATATTCTTTTATATCTTGTTACCAAGGCTGTTTGATAGGACGTAGTTCATCTGATATTTCTCTAACGTAATTACCATATGTTAGGGCCTTTTGGCTCGTAAATTTGATGTCAGGAATTCCCATCCTATTAGATATGGGGATCAAGGAAGCCAACATTGCCAATGCATCAACAAAGTCATTCCTACCTCAAGTGATGTGGATGAAGCTTATTTCTTCAAACACTATGGATATCTTTATAACTTGCCGATGATATGGCAGCAAATTCAATTCTTTGGTATGATACGTCCCGGTGGTTTGTTTGATAACGAACTCAGAATTCCCAAAGACTAGTAAACGTTTGATACCTATGGATTGGTTCAGTTTCAACCCCATTATACAACTTTCATACTCAGTTGTGTTGTTGGTGTTGACAAATTACAGCTTGATGGCCACACGATACTGTTCTCCTATAAATAATATAAGAACTGCCCACGCTCCGACACCTTCCATGTTTACAGCTCCATCAAAATATATTTAACAATATTGGACTGTATTTTCTTGAGGGATTTGTTGAATTGTCATTATCCCATCATCTGGGAAATAAGTTTCCAAGGGTTCAAAATCCCTGACGATGCTTCGACCAATTGATCCGCAATTCCTTGACCTCTGATAGACTTCTGAGTCACGTAGATAATGTCGAACTATTATAGGATAAACTGCCATTTGGACAATCGGTAATTCAATATGGGTTTGCTAAATACATACTTCAGCAGATCTATGTGGGATATGAGATAGGTCGTGTGCCCATGCATATAATGTTGTAACCTCATGACGGCCCACGCTAACGCACATCAAGTCTTTTCAATCAAAGTGTACTTCTGTTCGCCGCTATTGAATCTTTTGCTGAGGTAATAGATAGCTCTCTCCTTGCTTCTATCATCCTTCTGCCCAAGCATACATCCCATTGCACTGACATTGACTGACTTTTACATAAATAAGGGGACCTCATCCCTTGGGGGTACCAAGACATGCGCTTCGATTAACTGCTTCTTGATGGAAAGGAAGGCTTTTTGACAATCCTCATTCCATTTCATGGAGGAGTTCTTCCTTAACTTCTTATGAAATTGATTCTCACTAAAAATCCACGTATTTCCTTTTATGTTCGGGGAATGGGCATCTCGGTGATGGCTTTGATCTTAGCGGGATGCAACTCAATGCCTTTGTTTCTCAGTAGAAATCCAAATAAACTGCCTGATTTGAGACCAAAAGCACATTTGGCCGGATTAAGCTTTGGATTTTAGTTGCGCAACCTGTTGAAAAGCTTTTTGAGATTGCTGATGTGGTCATCCTCTTTCTAAGATTTGACGCTGATGTCATCCATATAGACCTCTATTTCTTTGTACATCATGTCATGAAAAAGGACAATCATGGCTAGCTGATGTAGACACTCAAAAATTTGCATTCTTGTTACTAACCCTGCAATAGGGTAAAACTATGTTTTACCTTCCGCAGACAACTTTGGAAGTTCAAACTAAACCCCGGCAACAACACCGGGAGATCCAATTAAACCCCGGCGACAACACCTGGATGTCGAGTCAAGCCCCGATCACAACCAGGGAGGTACAGGAACCCTGGCGACAACACTGAGAGATCAAACTCAGCCCCAACGACAACACCTGGATGTCAAGTTAAGCCACGATCACAACCTGGGAGGTACAGGAACCCCAACGATAACACCGGGAGATCAAACTCAACCCCGACAACAACACCAGGAGATCAATCTCAACCCCGACGACAACACCGGGATGTCAAGTCATGCCTCAACAACAACCTGGGAGGTACAGCAACCCCGGAGACAACCCCGGGAGATCAAACTCAACCCTGGCGACAACACCGGGATGTCAAGTCAAGCACCGATCACAACCCGGGAGGTCCAATCACCCCAAAGACAACCCTGGGAAGCCAAGTGAACTTCAAAGACAACCCCGAAACATCAAATCATCCCTAGAGAAAACACTAAGAAACCAAGTCAACCTCGGAGACAACCTTGAGGATGAACAGAATTGGCTGGGTTCAAACCTCGGAACCAACCCCGAGAAAACAGTCAAAAATCGGGCCAACACATGAGACTACCCCTGGAGGGGCAAAATGCTCATTTTAAAAACTTAAAGCTAATTCGGTCAAAATCAAGCCAAATTAATGCAATGAAGGTCAGTAAGAGCCATAACATTGATCCCGAAAGAAAACAGCACAATACAGCTCAATAGACAAACCGTAAGAAAATGAAGATCCGGTTATAAACTCATCTTCATGGATTTGAAAAAGGTTAAGTCCCATATCATTGTGACGCTCTTGAAAAGGGCTTTTCAGAAAAGTATAGCACGCCTCAAACGGACGCTCCGATCAAAAGATATGAATATTCGAACTTGACATCCCGTTACTCGGAGTGCACGTACTTCGAGACAATGGGACCCATGGGAGTGGGCCCCACTTGGGAAGCCGTAGTTAGACCTACGTCTATCGAGGTTACACCTTCAACCATCGGGTTTTTAAATATAAGACACCCCTTGCCAAAAAAGAAAAATCAGGAAAACGCTATGAAACTCCGTTCGTTTTGTCCCTTAGCTCTACTTCTTATACTCCAAACTTCAATTTTTTTTCTTCTAACATGTTTGTATACGTATATTCTATGACATATCAAAAATTAACCGGTGAAAACGTCCATTTGAAGCCTACTAAGTGGTAAAAAGCCTGTGTAGCAGTCCATTGTAAGTATTTTTACGATCAGAACTCGTTTTATACTTTATGACGTATATTTGTACATGCACGTAAAGTTTCATCTTTTGGTTTTGCCCAGAACTCAGTTCCGTGGCCGTTTTTGCTAATGTTTTAGTACATTTTAGTACATATATACACTTTTTTTGCATTTGCATAGCCTAAATTGTCGATCCGTGGCATTTACTCGCTTTTATGTATATATATATATATATTTATATATATATATATGTACTAACTTGTTCGGCCTGGATCGATGATTCGTGGCCTTTTAGCTTTATTATATATATAACTGACTATATATATGCTAATTTTCAGTTCTGTCAGCCTCGGATTGCAAATCCGTGGCAGTTACTGCTTTTGTATATATAATTATATATATATATATATATGTATATATATAAATTTTTCTGACTTCGTTTGGCCTGGATTGCTGATTCTTGGCCTATTTTTCTTTAATATGTATATACTAATTGTATATATTAACATCTGTAGTTCAGTTTGGCTTGGATTGGAAATTCGTGGCCTTTTTACCACTTATATATATATATATATATATATATATATATATATATATATATATATATATATATATATTCCAGTTGAGCCTGGAGAAATTCGTGGCTCTTTATCTTTTTTTTATATATATATTTATATATTTACATTCTAGTTGAGCCTGGAGAAATTCGTACCTCTTTACCGCTTTTATATATATATATTTATATTCTGTCATGCCAGGATCAATTCGTGGATTTTTATAGCTTTTATAACTATATATATATATATATATATATATATATATTTACTTTTCTGTCAAGCCTGGATTATTTCGTGGCTCTTTTACAACTTTTATAAATATATATATTTACATTTATGTCCGGGCCTGGGATTGAAAATCTGTCGCCCTTTACAGCTTATATATATATATATATATATATATATATATATATATATATATATATATATATTTACATTTATGTCCGGGCCCGGGATTGGAAATCCATCGCCCTATACAGCTTTCGTATATATATATATATATATATATATATATATATATATATATTAGTCATTGTGATTAAATGTCTGTTTTAAATATTCATTTGATATGAATTTGTTTTAATATAAATTTTTTGGTTTAGATTTCTTTAAATCTAGCCCTTTCTATCTTTCAAACGGTTCAAAATAGGTCCAACCGTAAACGGGAAGCTAGAATGACTAAGATTTATTTAAATCTAGCTTTCTTTTTAGTTTTGTTAAAAATTAAAGCAACCTCGCAACCCTTAGATCCTTATCTAGTGGGAACGAGAAGCTTTGGCTATGAGCATACAACGATTTGACTGATGAATCCTTAGTCTTGCGACGTCTAGATGTAAATATACATTTTTTATAAATATTTGTGCTGTGCATGTTTTCTTGGCCTCCTTCTGTGAGCCTAGGAATCGTGAGATTCATGATCAAACTGATTAGAATCTGATTCCCACGATGGACAAACTCCACATTACAAATGCACCCTGCCAGTTTTTCTGTAAAAAATGTACATCCGAAAGACCTTAAAACGTTTATTTGAGTTTAAGGTCTCAAACATAATGGAATATGGTTTGTCGTGCCAGAGTCTGTGACAACCCGGATTTTCAGAAATCGTTAAAATAAGAATTTAATGAATGAAATTCTTATTATGACATATTTTGCGTGTAAGTAAATATATATATATATATATATATATATATATATTCATATATTGGGATGATGAGGTTTAATAGTTAATTTAACTATTGAAGAAATTAAATGAAGTTATTACGAAAGGAAAATTAACTGAATATTATTTGTTAATTTAATTAAGTTAAAGATTATATTATGAAATAATATAATTTGGTTATTATTCCTTGTTGACAGTGGAATTATTATGAATTAAATCTCGTAAATAATGTGAGTATTCACTTAAATAAAATAGTGAATTAATATAAATATAATTGTTTTAATAAAATATGAAGGTAATATATTACATGTAAGAGTAATACGTTTATGTAATGGGTTAATATATTATATTTACCCAAGTGAATGTAAATGGGTATGAGAATGAGAAGAACCAATATAATTATAAATAAATATTGGTGTTAGGATTAATGAATAAAATAAATATTCAATGAAAATTATTATGGAATAATTTATTTAAGTATGATAGTATTAAATAAATTGATTAATATTTAAGTAGTGATTAGATGTATGGATTAAATAAATTGTATTGAGACAAGTTATGCGAGAAAAGGAATTAAATAATTATATATTATAATTATATAATTCATGTGAGTTAATTAAAATAAAGGTAATAAATATTAATTATTTTAATGAAAAGGGTTATTTTAAGTTGAGGGTTATGTATATAATTTCGTAATGTATGGAGTAATAGTTATACATATTATAATCGTATAATTATTCAATGTAGTTAGCTAAATAATTTAGCAACATAGTTAAAGTGTGACATTTAGAGAAAAGAAGATATACCATATGATAAGGAGAATTATTAAAATAAATTAAAAGGATGTTTGAAGGGGCTAGCCAAACATGGCTTTATGGCTTTTGGATTTCTATAACCCCTAATTTAATTGTATATTAAGTAATATAATAAGTATTAGTAATATACGTATTATATTATTAGTTATATGAGTTACGAGTTTTGTTTCTAAGCCTAAACTGAAAGAAGAAAAGAGAAAGGGAGAAATAGAGGAGAGAATAAGAGAGAATAGAAGTTCTCTGTGAAATTGGAGAAGAAGAGATGCTAAAAAAATCAAAAGAAACAAGGTTTTTCAATTCATCTAGACAAGGTTTAGAAGAATCAAAAGGTATTAATCTATTTTTTTTATTTTCTTGAGTATTCCTTGAAAAGTTGGATTTCTACAGTTAATTCGTTAAGGAATTGGTTATAGATGTTAATGGATATGTTTAATATGCTTTATATAATCTAAAAGTGATTTTTAAGAAATCAAATTCATAAAGATGTGTTGGAAGATGAAGAAATTTGGGTTATGGCTTAGTATATGTATTTTGGTCTATTTTCAAGCTTAAATTGATGGTTAAATCAATTGTGTAATCTGAAATTGATTATAGATGTTGTTAGTATGTTGAAAGACGAAAACAGTGAAGTTTAAACGGATTGATTTTGTTAGAAATCGAATTCGTGGTGAATGATTTCGCTAAAACATGTTAAAACATGTAATACTAATATGAAAATGAGTTTTGAGTAAAAATTTAGGTTCTTAATGTTTCTATAAATTATGAATATCCTTGCTATGTCGTAGTTCTATGAATTACGAATCCATAGAGTCGAAAACGGACTCAATTGGATGTGTATAACACAATTTATGAAGATGGGAAGGAGGAAAGGGTTAGAGAATTCGCCAGAACAACATACTAGAGGAAAAAGTCGCGTAACACGCTGCCAGGGGCGCAGCTGCGCTGCCCCCAAGGCTGATTGGGGCGCAGCTGCGCCGGGAGGAAAGTTAGTCGGGGACTGTTTTGACCTCCTGTGGTAAAACATCCATAACTTTTTCATACGAACTCGGATTGAGGTGATTCAAGATGATCCAGAACGCGCACGAGTAGACCTACAACTTTTGTTCTTTAAGTTTTTCAATTTGAGGTCGTTAGATAGGGTAAAAATGGTCATTTTTGGGACTGATGTGTTTTTGGAGGCAATCGGAGGGCGTCGGGCATGCACGTAAGCACATGTAATGCTCCCGATCATGTAAAATGATGTTCTAACTTTCATAACATGACTATTAGGTATTATAATAATACTTAGCATTAATCCTTGAGTATTAGACAATTCGGTTGGGCGTGCTAAGCATGCGCAAATGCGTGTCGTTTTGGTGTTCGAATAGGCAAGTTTGGCGTACGGACGTGCAAGCGTCTCAACGCCGTAACGAGTGTGTATGACCTTGTTTAATATTATGTTTTTATAACAGTGAAATATTATAGAGTAATGTAACCCAATATAGGAGCATGCAAAGCACATGCAAAAGAGGCGAGTTAGGCGTGTGACGTATAAACGTCGAAACGCCGTGTAATGTGGTAATACAATTAAATAGTGTTTCGATTCTAATGAAATGAACATTATTATATATGAAATGTGGTTAATATAAAACCAATAGGTAGTCCTAGTAGGACTTAAACACTTGAATGAATTTCGAATATTACTAAAAAAAGAATTATAGTGAAATATAAGTCGATAGTTAACACAATCAAGTGGAACATTGTGTATTGATAATAGGAAGGGTTATGAGATGTAGAGTAAAGTTTACATTATAACTAATATGCTTTGCTATGTGACTAATAGTTGATGTACATGATTTTATAATTGTGTAGGGCACGTGAAGTGCAAATATCTGTAAGCTGTTAAACTGTTATTGGTAAACAACGATCAAGGCAAGTCTTTCAGTTCTTATTTTCTACGTGAATTTGATGATGAACTATTTTAAATTATTTTGCAAATAGCATGATATGTTGTATATGTGTCTTAAGCATGAAATGTTAAAGTCAATTTATGACTACATTGATTGATGAAAGAATGTTCCTTATAGGTATCAAAATGCCTTGACTAGAGTTTTAGATCTCAAGATTATAAACTTTAGATCAGCAAAATCACATCAGAACAAGAAGAAATAAACTAGATTAAAATTACAAATTTTTATACCTTTGCTTGATTTTCTTTGTTCTTCTTTCTATGATTTGTTTAAGGAACTAGATAGCTTGCAAAAATCTCTCTTCTCTCCCTCCATGTGCTGCCCAAAATCTCTCTCATTCTCTCTTGGTTTTTATTTGTGTTAGCTAATAAGAAAGGAGAGAGAAATGAAATGATTTGGAGTGTTAGTAAAAAGGTATAGATATATTTTGTGTATCTAGTCACTATCTCCTAAATTCTCTCTTCCCTCATCATTTTAAGTTTCTTGCACAGTTGAGATTACTTGCACTATTAGTTTTAAGTGTTGAGTAAATAAGAATTGGACACATGGCTTGAGTGTGGGAGTGGGTTATCCAAATTTGTGAAGTAAAATAATTATCCCACTTGTTCTTTTCTTGTTCTTCTTGCTTAGGCCGAAAATATCCCCTTTTCTAGCCTATTTGTGAATTGTTTTTATTGCTTATTTAGCTTGTCAAATGACTTATTAAGTCCCTTTCAATTTGGGCC
The DNA here is from genome assembly GCA_020205555.1 of Panax stipuleanatus. Lineage (NCBI taxonomy): Eukaryota > Viridiplantae > Streptophyta > Magnoliopsida > Apiales > Araliaceae > Panax > Panax stipuleanatus. Next base: position 90,775,536 of record CM035118.1, read on the forward strand.
AAGCTTGGGTCATTAAATTAAATTGTTGGGCTATTTAATAAAAATGTTTTGGACTATAAAATTAGGTTAGGTCCAATACTTTTAATTTTTTTCTTACCCTAGACATTTAATTAAGATTTCCATCTTACTCATTTGTAATTTAAATAATCACTTATGTACCTTAAATTTTTTATAACCCAATTAGACTTGCTTTGGTTAAGTTATAAAATTAACTAATAGAAATGTATAAAATAAATCCCTTAGGTTTAGTATATATTTTAAATACTAACATTCTTTCATATTATAACCCTTAGGTTATTTAATTTCCATACCTAATATATATATTAGGTTACATGACTTTATTCTTAATTTTCATTATATACTAAATAAATATATACACATTAAATAATATATATATATATATATAATCACATACATAATCCACATAAGTCATAACATATTTATCATTATTGATAAATTCTTGTTATATTTAAATACTCACATAAATATAAATACATATCATTCCTAAATACAATTATATTAATAAATGTATTAATTTTTAAATCCCTATTTGAAATTTAAATTAAGGTTTTTATCAGTTATTCATCTTGGCTTCCCTTCTTAGTCAACTCATAATCATTAAATTGACTTACTTGCTTAATCATATCGCATATGTTCAAAGTACTTGTTGGCTTGTTTAGGTGTTAATCAAAACAATCACATACACGCAAGTGCACGCAGTCCACAAGTAATATAAGGTAAGTAGGGTATCGATCCCACAGAGAAAAATGAGTATTTCTAATCTAACATGCAACAGTTTTGTAATTATTTCGGTCTACTTTAACAGATGATCAAATTGTGATTTGTCTAATAGTAATGACTATCAAATGAGAACTAACTGCAAACAAATAAATCAGATAAGGGAAACATGGGATTCTAACTTCACTTATTGCATTCTTCAAGCTAATACACCTCCTGTTAAGCTCAATTAATTACTTCAGATTGTTAGTCGAGATCACGAAAGCAAAAATATAGCCATCTCTCGATGTACTAAGCTCATATCACACACAATCCGCAAATGATAGAATGAATATGATCACCCAATTTACATAAACCACTATATTTCTATGTGACTTAACATTAAAATGGGTTTAAGCACAAGATCTCAAATGACTACAAGCGGTGCTTCGGTATATGTCTATCCGAAGCACAAATCATGGAGTCTAATATCATGTAGAATCATGAACACATGTTAATATGTCCAAATCTGAACTCATAATTCATTTCTCAATTTCATATAAGTTATTCCGGTAATTGGTGATCAAACAACTAGGCAATCAATACAAACCATACTAGACAATCCATATAAAATCAATTAAAACTTAACAAGGAAGCATACAAATTTGAATTAAGCAATAAGATCCATTAAAATCCCACAATGGAGATTAGCTCATAATTGAATTAAAATCAATCATCAAAACTTTTTCAAACATTGAGAATCAAAAATGAAAGTAAAGAGAAGCTAAGGAGTAAGATAAGCAAATCTGAAATCTCCACTTCAATTCTGAATCTTCAATATAGAGCCAAATCCTTCAATCAACCAAATCTAGCCCTAATCTATGCAAATATATCAAAATCTAAGAGAAATCAAGAGAGAAGCCAAAAGTAGAGAAGAGGAGGCTACAAGCTCTCAATGATACTCAAAACCCTAAAAGTAGTAATAAAAACGTTCAATCATATGTTCTCAACTTCCAAAAACACCTTAATAAAGTAACATAATCAATACAGGAATTTAAGTGAAAAAGTCAATGCTGGTCAAACTGCCCAGGCGCGGCCGCGCTGCCCTTTAGTACAAATGGGTACGGGCGTTTTGCCTGCCGGCCTGACCATCTCTTGGCTCAGGCGCGCTGCGTTTACTCTTTAGAAGGGCACGGCCGCACTGCTGGGAATTCCTATAGAATGCTACTCTTTGCTTGGTTGGCTTCCTGCTGCTGCATCTTACTTCTTCTCTTATCAAGTCACATGCCACATTCACATTCTTTCCACCGCATGCCTTACTCGCCATCAAACCCGTTCCAGGCTCATTCAACCCACGATGCTATCGAGAGAGCTTCCATTATGCAATCTATAAAATAAAGATAAAAATGCATGAAAAGTAACTAAAACATGCGAGAATTAGCTATAGTTATAGTAAGTTGATAGCCAATAAGTAGGTATAAAACCTACTTATCAGTACTAATGATAACAACAATGATAATAATTAATAAAAAAATAATATATAAAAAAAATTCCTTCATAAAATTATACATATATAATCGTCTAAAAAATTTCGGTCCTTACATTCTCCCATCCTTATAAGGATTCCATCCCAGAATCACCATTACTATACGCTTAATTTCTTGTCTATCCTTAGATTTTTATAAAAAAATTTATTGAATTACTACATTCTCATCTCTTTATAAGATTTTGTATTACGAGTCCGAAACCGTTGCGCGTCTTGATCCATTGCTTACAGTCTGCTTGCACCAATTATGGTAGCTCCCAACGGAACTCAAATTCCTCCTTCAAAATCCTTTTATTAACCAGTTATTATTATAATATATATCTTTTCCTAAAATTGTCTTTTGTATATCAATATTCAAGGGTTCTAGGGTTTACAAGGGTAAACGTACTTATCTTAACAAACTCATGGTAAGGAAAATAGGCTATATCCAAATCAAGTATATATATCGATATCATTGATCGAAATTATACCTGGAATTCCATCTCCAACTGCTATTATATCTTGGACTGTCATATTGAAGGTCCTTGTGGTTGTTTTATTTGGTGGAGTTGGACCAGCTATTGCTAATGTTCCGCTGCTTTTCCCTGCATTCGCATTTCCCCTGTCAATTCTTCTTTCGGACAATCCCTCACCATATGATCTGTCGATCCGCAAATTAAACACCCACTATTCTTCCTTGGATTAGGGCAGTTAGGAGAGAAGTTGCCCTCCTGCCCCCATTTAAAACATATAAACTTCATTTTCGAATATTCCCTTGAATGAGTTTTCCCACAATTATCGCACTGCTCAACCTTTTTCCTTATGCCACCCTGCCTATTATCAGTATTTCTAGAATTGTTTCACTTCCTTTTTCCACTTCCACTTCCACTGCTTCCCTCAACCTTGGCAGCTCCCTCGATTGTACCTTTATTCTTCTTTTACTTATTATAGAGGTTCATGGCCTCACTTCCACCTTTAGCTATAATATCCTTTTCCAGAAGTGATCCAAAAGAATCAATCTGCAACGCTGCAACCTTGTTGTAGAGTTAAGGTTTTAGGCCCTGTTCAAACCTTCATGCCTTTCTTACTTCTGTGTCCACTTGGTGTGGAGCGAATCTAGCTTACTCATTAAACTTAGTGGCGTATTCTGAAATGGTCATATTTTCCTACTTCAATTCTAGAAACCTAACCTCCATCCTAGCTTGCATACTGGGTGAGAAATAATTCTCGAAGAACAGTTCCTTCAACCTAGTCCATGTCACCACTCCTTCTCTGTCTCTAGTTTGATTGCCTCCCACCAAAAATTCCCCTCCCCCTTCATCATATAGGGAGCAAAAACTATTTTTTGCTCTTCTGCTACCCTAGCAATAACAAAAGCCTTCTCTATCTCCTATAGCCAAACTTGGGCTTCTATAGGGTCAGTTGTCCCTCTAAATTCGGGCGATCCTACTGCCTTAAAATCTTTAACGTTCGCCAATCGATTTTTTATCCAATTTGTAGCTGCTGGTGCTCCATTTTGCATTGCTTGTGCCAACATATTCGCAAGATTCTACATTGGGTCCACATTACCTCCTCCATCATTAACAGGTTCTTCTACCCTTTGGTTTCGGTTTTGTCTTCTTGGCGGCATTATCTGGTTTAACAAAACCTTAAATTATTCTTTCTTATTTTACATTTTATACCTCATTGTACAAATGTTATCATTCAAAATGTAACGCGAAATCTTAAACTCAGACAATCATATAATCAAAATATTGGATTTTAAAAATTCTGTTTATAAGATAGACATTTACTATCTTAATTCTCAAAAATTTTTTAATTAATCAAACATATATTCATATTATTTCAACTAGTTCATAATACTTTGCATCATATAGCACATATTGCTATAACATCTAATATCCCTTTGTGACAACAAAAGTCGGGAATCACTACTACAACTTATACAAAAGTTGAGGGTATTACATTACACACATATGCATACCATACACACATTTCCTACCCTACATATTCATATAATACTTATTCTACTTGTTCCCTACAACCTCCCTTGATCCTGGACAACCTTTTACCTGGTGACCTACCAACCCACATATAAAACATGCACCTTGCTTCAGATTGGAACAATGAGGAGAGATATGGCCCTCTTGTCCACAATTGCAGCATACGTTTTGCCCTTTTCTGCATACGCCTTCATGCTTCCTTTTACAGTTTGTACACTTTCCTATTTTTTTTAAAGTTCCCTTGGTTACAATCAGAATTTCCTAGATCACGGTCATTCATCTTTCTTTTCCCCTTCTGGCTTGGAGCTGCACATGATATGCTGTATTTGGCTCCCATCTGATCAATTTGGATCTTCAACTTATCTTGTTCTTCCATTATTTTGATTAAAGCCTTTTGCAATTGACTATTTAGTAACTTTTCTATTCCCACAACTTTTCCAAAGAAGAAACCTTATTCTTCAAATTCTGCACTTCAGTTAATGCCTGATCAGCTCCAACTTTCGTGATCGAATCACTATCTGTCAGTACCTCCGTTACTGGTTCTGGTACTATATTTTCCAAAATGATCACCTTATCAGGGTTACTTTCAATGTGAGCCTCTATTTCAGCTATTGGCTTAGATATTGGCTCGGGTAGGATGATTTGCTCTTTCTTCAGGTTATGAGAGTCTTAATCCTTTACCACCTGACATCTACATATAATTTTATTTCTTATTAGTACATATTATATATATATATAACAAATAATAGTTTCATATAAGTTACTTTTATTTTAATTTACGATGAATTTCGTTAACTCGTCTCCTTTACACTCTATTTAAGTTATTTATTTTTCAATACTTCTATCTTGTCTAAGGTTATAGCATAAGATATCCCCACCTAAGTTTTCTACCCTAAAGCTTTGACACCAACATGTGGCGCCCCCAAATCCGGGTAATTGAAACCTGTACTTGGTTCTACACGATACCATTCATATGAATGCTTACTATATTATAAACTTAACATTTTTATCAAAGTTGACTAATCCCCAGGTACAGCGACCCTTAAGTACTTTATTACAAGATAGATAACATATTATCACAATACAAAGTTATAAATATTACAACTAACACCTTATAACTATTCCTTCAGCTTCCCCTTTCCTTTGTCCTTGCCAGAACCTTCTGGTCGATCACGCTTAGCTGAAAACATTTAATTTAAAACAAGAATGAGCATTTAATTGCTCATCAAGTAATATCAGATAATAAACATTAGCTGAAAGAAATAAATGTTGTCTTTAAAGTATACTTTTACAACAAATCAATAGTTGTGAAGCCATTTGAAACAATTCATAACGGCATATCAAACCGTTTATATTTTTGAAACGACGTAGTGACTATAAATGTTGAACGGTCAATAGACCATGAACCATTATTTTCAAGTTTGAAAACGTTTGTACAAAAATTCATCTACAAACCGTCATGACTTACGGACATATTGGGTGATAAGCTCGTATATCCTGTATTGATCAACACTACATGCTAGAATGACATATGTGTTCATCATAACCGCCTTTGGCACATAAAAATTTCCTAATTTTGGGATGTTCATACTCAGTCTGGAGTCTGAACTAAAGCTATTCAGTTGGACACCTTTTTCATAAACAATAATATTTAATGATACTTTTATAACTATATCTAGCCGAGTTAAATAGCTTAGACAGCTTTTAAACCATGTATACATACTGAAATTCAATATTATGTATCAACACTTGTTCAACTACAACAATTTATACAAGTGAGGACACTTGCATAACCAAACTTAACTTACAAAGAATAGATTAATTTTGATTATATATGAATCATATGAAGACAGTAATAAGATACTTGTAAACAATGAACGAATCGAATGAAATTCAAGAGTTTACTTGAATATAAATGAATTAAGAATACTTATTCAACCAAAGATCCATTGAATAAATGCAAAGGTTCAGATACTTGCTCAATGAAAATTAGAGTTAAGAAACTTGCTTACACAAAGATCCATTGCATAAAGTAAATGCAAATGTTAGAATACTTGCCTTGATCATTGTCTACTGCTACGTAATTTAATATAACTTCTTCTGAAAGACCTATCATTTATAAGATTGATCTCTTAATTAGCATCACATATCTTACTTATAATAATTTATCTAACATGTAATCACATAATCAAACATTAGATAACACTTTAAATCTTTAGTAGTATTATTGTCCTTTGATAATATTTCAATCACTAAACCATATACATTAAGATTTAACACTTACTCTTTCATTTTATAAGTTCTTATTTATGATTCGATAAACCGAATACCTAATCCAGCAAATCAAATGCTTAAACAAGAAAACCATATTACCCAATCCAGCAAACTGCATTGCCAATCCAGCAACCTGGATAACCAATCCAGCAACCTGAATTACCAATCCAGCAACCTGAATTACCAATCCAGTAACCTGGATTGACCAAACATACCAATCCAGTAACCCGAATAAACAGACCAATCCAACAACCTGGATTATCTAAACAGTCCAATCCAGCAACCTGATAGCTAATCCAATAAACCAGATTGCAATCCAGCAAACTGGATTCCAATTCAGTAAACTGGATTCAAAATAAATTTCAATCCAGCAAACTGGATTCCCTTTTTTTAACATACTATATACCTAATAATGCGTTTTTCAACATACTATATTTCAAATAACTTTACTTCTCCATATTTATCATTTTAATCATTTATTAAATCAATAAACAATTTATTTTAATTATTTATCCTTTATTAATTAATTCATTTAACTATCTTACAATGTCATAAACATAATATCTCATCAACATAGAACAAAATAACTTTCAAAAATTTGTATATATCTTATATTGGGTTATCAAGTTATAAAATTCTATTTTCCTAATTTTTAACATTACAGAATTAATTTAATTCATTTATTCATAACTCAATCATTTATATGAAAAATAACAAAAAAAAACTCCAAAAATATTTCTTTTTTAGAAATCAACATAATATTGTTCCCTTATGACAATATATTTTTCATGGAATTTGATAAGTAGGGTTTATACCTACTTATTAGCTATCAACTTGCTATAAATATAGCTTAATCTCAAGTGTTTTAGTTACTTTTTGTGCGTTTTATCTTCATTTTGTAGTTTGCATGGCGAAAACTCTATTGTTAGCATCGTGGATGGAAATGGCATAGAATCGGCGAGATGGTGAGCTTAAGGCTTTTGATGAAGTGAAGGTGGAACCGGCATGTGAAACCGACTTGTGAAAGCGGCATATGATAGTGGAATGTGAAACGGCAAGTGAAAAGTGCAAGGAATAGTTTGTAGCAGCAATTGGACCAAAAGCATACACTAGCAGGAAGCTAGAATGAATTCTGCAGAAAAACAGCAGAGTGCGGCAGCGCCTCTATAGGCCTTTGACACGGCGCGCCCGGGCCAGGAGGAGGAGTCGAGCAAAAGCAGCGCGCCCGCGCCCTGTTTTGCCTACGGGGTGGCGCGGCCGCACCAGGCACATTTTGACCAGAGTTGACTTTTTCACTTATTCCTGTTTTGCATATTTTTCCTTTAAAGGGTGTATTTGCAAGTTGAGATACGATCTTTTGAACATTATTCTTACTGTTTTAGGGTTTTAGAGAGATAGAGAGAGTTTGTAGCCTACACTTCCTTATCTTTGGCTTCTTTCTTGATTTCTCTTGGATTATCTTACATTTTACATAGCTTAGGGTTTGGATTGGATGTTTGTGTTGGGTTTGTACGAAATCGTGATGCAATCAAATTGCAAAAATTAGCGTAAGCATGGTATATCAGAGTTTAACAAAATTTCTACAAAACCATTACCCGGATCATCCTTTATACAAATTATTAATTTAAAACGATAAATAAGAAGTTATGGACTCATACCCTTGTAAAACGAAGCTTCCACAGGTACTAGTTCAACTCTTTGTTCTTCATGATCTCCTTGAATTTTCGGGTTAGATTCCTTCCTTTGATCAACGTTAGCCACCCAAGTGTTTGGCCTCTAGAGGTGATGTGATAACCCGAATAATTATAGATGGTGAATTATGTAGTATATGAATTCTACGAGTAGAGTATGTAGTAATGAATGAGTTAGAATATATAATATTTGAAACATAATTGTGTTTAATTTAGGGTTACGAAATAAAACCTAGAATTTGTTGAAGAACTTAATGTAGTAGGAAATATAAAACCTATATTAATGTAATGTGTTGAAGTTATTCAACGATAAATGTTTTTAAAGAAATTTGATGAAAGTCTGCGTAAGGTAGGGTTTCGGTGATTCCGAGGATGGAATCCTTATAAGGAGGGAAAAATGTGACATCCCTGATTTTTAGAATTTATAAATGAGAATTTAATAAATAAAATTCTTATTATCTGATGTTTTGAGTTTAAGTATGTGAATACGTGTCATATATGGTGAAATATGTGAATCTATGTGAAGATAATTTAAATATTAATTTTAATATTTATTGGAGTAAATAAATATTTTAATTAAATTATTTATTGAGTTAAGTAAATAATTATGTGATTATTATGGAGTAATGTAATTAAGTGTAGTATATTAATTAAATAAATATTTAGTATTTAATTTAATTGATATAATGATTGCATGTTATAGTTCTAATTGAATTGAGATAATTAAATTAAATGAGTAATGTGATGAGTGTTACATGCAATTATAATTAGCAATTAATTATAATTATGTGACAATTTTATGTGCTTAATTGATGTTAGACTTTTAATTAATTAAATTAGAATGTTAAGATTTAATTAATTAAAGAGTAGCATTAAAGTATGTGTTAAAATGATTTATTAAAATAAAGAAAAGAGTTTTTAAATGATTTTTTCCAAACAATGCCCTTACTTTTGTTTTAAAACTGTTTTACCCAAACATGACCTTAACTACTAAAAATCTGTTTTTAAAATAACTTGTTTTGCCAAACAAGCCTTAGGGCTTTTTAAATTCCAAATGTTGTAACTTATATAGATTAAATGCAATTATGGTATTAAAGGATGATTTAATTGGGAGTTAAATATATATTATATAGTTATACATATAATATATATGATATCAGTTTACGTTTTGTAAAAAAAAACTACGTTAATTCTTATTCTAACCCTAAGTCTAAAACAAAGAAAAAAGTTAGTCTGTGTTAGAGAGAAAACACAAAGAAAGATGGAGTGAAAAGAGAAGAAGAAGAGAGAAAAAGAAGAGGAAAGGAGGAAGGCCTTGAGAGAGTCATTGCTAAACCTCACCCTCTTCTTCATCACTAAGCATCAAAGGTATGATTTGAACCCTTGTATTTTAAAGAGTTTGTTTTATATTTTTCATTGTTAGTTCTATGTTAATTGAACTTCTATGAAAATTGAAATATACATGATTATATATACATAACGTGTTCATGAGATTTTATGAATGAATTGATAGATGTTGTAATCCCTTACATATATACTATAAACGATTTTTCAGAAATCAAAGTTTTGTAAAAACAAGTTTCTAATGGAGAAATTGTGTTCTTATGGGTTTATGTGTTTTGGTTGAATTTTAGAATGAAAATTGATGATAAATTCTTGATGGAAATCTGAAATTGATGATGTATTATGATAGTACTCGAAAAAAACAAAAACAACCCAAGTTGAACGAGTCCAAACGGATGTAAAACGAATTTGTAGTGATTGAATTCACTAAATATGTGTAAAATATAAAAAATTAGCATGAACACTGAATTGGAACCCTTAAAAGGAATTGTTAATATTTTTGAAGTGTTATAATTAGCATGTAGATGTGTAGTTCTATGAATTACGAATCCATAGAGTCAAAAACGAACTCAATTGGATGTGTATAGCTTGATTTATGATTATTGAAAGGAGGAAAGGGTTAGAAAATTCGTCAAAACAACATACTGGAGGAAAAAGTTGCGTAACACGCTGCCAGGGGCGCAGCTGCGCTGCCCCCAAGGCTGGTTGGGGCGCAGCTGCGCCGGGAGGAAAAGTTAGCACGTGACTGTTTTGACCTCCTCTAGTAAAACAGCCATAACGTTTTCATACCAACTCCGATTGAGGCGATTCAAGATGATCCGGAACGAGCACGAGAATACCTACAACTTTCATTTTTTACGTTTTTCAATTTGAGGTCGTTAGCTAAGGTCAAAATGGTCATTTTTGGGACTGATGTGTTTTTGGAGGCAATCGGGGGGCGTCGGGCATGCACGTATGCACATGTAATGCTCCCGACCATGGAAAATGATGTTCTAACTTTCATAACATGACTATTAGGTATTATAATGATACTTAGCATTAACCCTTTAGTATTAGACAATTCGGTTGGGCGTGCTAAGCGTGCACAAATGCGTGTCGTTTGGGCGTTCGAATAGGCAAGTTTGGCATACGGACGTGCAAGCGTTTCAACGCCGCAACGAGTGTGTATGACCTTATTTAATATTATGTTTTTAATAAGAATGAAACATTATAGAGTAATGTAACCCAATCTAGGAGCATGCAAAACACATGGAAAAGAGGCGAGTTAGGCGTGTGACGTATAAACGTCGAAACGCCATGTAATGTGGTAATACACTTAAATAGTGTTTCGATTCTAATGAAATGAACATTATAAGATATAAAATGGGGTTAGTATAAAGATAATAATTAGTCCTAGCAAGATTTAAACACTTGAATAAATTTCGAATATTACGAAAAAGAAATATAGTGAAATATAAGTCGATAGTTAACACAATCAAGTTGAACATTGTGTATTGATAATAGGAAGGGTTATGAGATGTAGAGTAAAGTTTACATTACAACTAATATGCTTTTCTATGTGACTAATAGTTTATGTGAATGATTATATAATTGTGTAGGGCACGTGAAGTGCAGATATCTGTAAGCTGTTAAACTGTTATTGGTAAATAACGATCAAGGCAAGTCTTTCGGTTCCTATTTTTTATGTGAACTTGATGATATTATGAACTGTTTTAAATTGTATTGCAAAGAGTATGCTATGTCGTATATGTTGCAAGCCTGAAATGTTAAAGCCAATTTATGACTACATTGATTGATTTAATAATGTTGATTGAGTAAGGAACTCAATCTTTATATTTGTTATGCGATTAAAGCATGTATGCCATGTTACTTTAATATTGAGCATGTTAATTATGTGCTATGTGATGCATGAAAACTGTTAGATCTTGCTGAGCTGTCGAGCTCAATCTTGCAAATAACCATTTTTACAGGTCAAGGATGCAAGGTAAAGATACGTGTTAAGTGATTTATAGAGATCAATGTTAAAGAATATTAATTTTGTTAAATTTGAAATTGTAGTTGATGTTTTCATTATAACTTAATTGTTAAGTTGTAGGTTGAGCTATCCGACGTATAATGGATATTGCTTAGTGATGTAAAACTTTGTATTGTCCTTTCGTTGTAGCGATTCATGTAATAGAATTGAATCAAATATTTGTAATGTTAAGGTTGCGACTCAGGGCAATATAGAAAGAAAGTTTATAAAAATTTTAAATATTCCGCATTTTTAGTGATTTTAATATCGAATAATGATGTAAAGATAGATTAAAGATGTATTGCTAATGATCGAGGATGAGAATTATATTGTATGAATTTTGGGGTCGTTACAGTTGGTATCAAAGCTGTAGGTTATACACCTTAGGTAAGAGTACCTTAGGCTATGACCTTAGAGAATGAGAAGTTAAGTTACGTATAACGAAAAGGTGATTCTAAAACTCGAATAAAATATTAAACTATATGAACGAAGTTAGAAATTCTTAAAGGAAGAGTTGTTTAATAAACAAAAAGATTCAAAGAAGAATCTTGGAAACATATGTAGATGAGAATCAGGAGTTGCCTAACTCCAATAATAAATATGACGAATAACGATGAATAGACGAGGTCTATAAGATTGAAAGCATAATGAAATTATGATATGTCATGATGACAGGTAGAGATAAGAAGTTTTAAAATAAAACGATAATGAGATATGGAAGAATCATAAGTGAGATGATTATAGAATAAGATCACAACGTGATCTTTTGAAGTTGTAAAAGATAGATGGTATGTAATGATTGAATGGTTATAGTTTGAGACTATAACGAGAAGGTACTATGATATAGTACGAGATTAACTCACGAGGAGTTATAAATGATGGGATACAGGAAGTCTGTATCGAGTATAGAACGAGATGTTATAAGTAAGATAGAGTTAAGTGAGATTTTAATTGAGGACTCATGTGGTGGCTGAGTTGTATAAACTTCTGTATGGGCAGGGTTTTGTGCTTACACTTAGTTTATCATATTGATAATCATTGGAAGGTTGGTGTCGCGCCATCAATATATATATGACGAGAAGGTGATTCTTTTCTCATATTACATTTGATAGTTAGAGTCAATAGAGATTAGATTAGATGATATTAAGATTACATTAGATGATCTTAAGATTAGGCGAGTTCTTAAAACTCATATTTATGGTAAGATCGTGACTCATAATTGTATGTATGCTTTGAACCCCTAAGCACATGGACAGTCTCTGATCAGTTCTTTGAATACGTATTGCTAGGACAAGTTCTTAAACTCATATTATTGTGGCAAGTTCCTGAACTTCCAAAGTGTGGTAAGTTCGATGAACTATATTGGGTATAGAAAGTTTATAATATAGAAAGCATTGATGTTTTTTAAGGTTGATAGAATGATTAAGTAATGATGGAGTAAAGATTTATATTGATGGAGAAAGTTTTTATATTCTAAATCTCCTAGCTTTGCTAGTTTTTCAAAATTTATTGACTTCGTGCTGATGTTGCACTTTTGTTTTCTTGAAAAACATTGGATCAATGATGGAACCAATGAATTTTTTTAAAATAGTGATATTATTCACATGTATATGCTAATTGCTTCAGCTAGACAAAAATAATTTTAAAAGGTATTTTATGTGTTCTATGCATCATTTGATATGGTGTAGAGACAAAAATCGAGGAAGTTATCAATGCAGTTAAACCTAGTGTTAGATGTGATCGTATGATCGTCAGCCCACTATGGTATGATGTAGTATGACGACGTCATGTAATGACGAAATCCTCAACGTACCATTACTATGGTACGGTATCAGGATATTATGAAAATATTGATTTATTTATTTTTGGTTTCCTTAAACGAAACAAAATATATTTTTTTGAGTTGGTTAAAGATATATATATATATATACATATATTTTGATTGATATCCGAATTGTTGCTAGAAGTCTATGCTACTTGATTCAGCTAGACAAATATTGAAAGATGTTTATAAAATTCGAGCGTTTTTGGTCAAACTATGCCAAACCAGATTGTTTTGGTGCGGATTCAGATGTTAAGAAGCTGAGGTGAACAACCCTATAAAAGGGGACATGTTATCGGAGACAATAGTTCCGAGTGTAACGCATATAGTCGTTACGATGTACTACATTTGGGCCCGACGTAGGGGTACGATAGGCTGGCCACCTAGAGTACCGATGCGGTTTATAGTGTGAAGTATCGGGGGTGAAACACTATTAAACCTAGAAAGAAGTTCATGGTCTTGTGACCACTCAGCATTATTGGAATCTTTTAAATTCCTAGGTTATTTATATCGCTTCCCAATTATTGAGCAATTGAGGAAGATTCTTATTATTCTGAAGGAGAATGTAGCGAGAAGGATATTCCTTAGAAAGAAATAATTGTTAAACGCAACAAGTTAGTGAAGAAGATTAACGTAAAATCTACTTTGATAGATTGAATGAATGAAGATTAATAAAAATTTCGAGGACGAAATTCTTAGAAGAATGGGTGAATGTGATAACCCGAATAATTATAGATGGTGAATTATGTAGTATATGAATTCTACGAGTAGAGTATGTAGTAATGAACGAGTTAGAGAATTTATAATATTTGAAACATAATTGTGTTTAATTTAGGGTTACGAAATATTGATAGTAGTGTGCATACAAGCCAATCATGTATGATGACAAAGCACATACTTTGTAAACAATCTTATTTATTTATTAATAAAATATTCATTTAAGGCATATAACTATCTACATGGTGCTGTTTTTATAATATGTAAATAACCCATAGTTTTAAGCAATGCTTTTAGAATCATGATGAGATCATGATAATGAGATCTAAATTCTTAGAAAGCTTAAAAACAAAAATAGTTCCCAATTGTGGGATTACTAAAATGGGGATTAGTAAATCCGGATAGATTGGTACATATGTTGCTTGCTCATTGGATGAGGATGACTGATCTCATGGTCATTTGTGTGGAGACACTAAAGTAAGTATGTAGGTGCTTATTGGAGAATAAGTTCACTGAACGTGACTAGCTATGGAATACCTAATGGAGTTTTACTTGCCTGTCAATAGGAATTCCTAATGTGATAGTAGTACATGTGATCCTTGGACTTGAGATCATCATAGTATCTTGTATGTATCAAATTATACTTTGACTAATTCCTTAAGGCCTTTTAAGGCATATATAGGGTATGCTTGGGTGTAATGAGTTACATATAGAGATAATGAATGATCAATAAAGAATCTACCACCTCTAGTAAAAGAGGAGATATGTCCTATGTGATTCATTAAATGACAACCCAGGAATCCTTGGCCAAGGTAGAATGAAATTAGAAAGAGGTTTCTAATTTGCATTATTTGGAGTTGTGCATTTTCTAATCGAAATACATATGATTAAATAAATTAAGACTTGACAGTAAATCCATGTCTTATATTTAATTGGGACATTGTATGGTGGAAGGATTGAATTGTACGGTAACTATTAACTCACAGGTTCTTTTATGATTAATGTTGAAATCTATATTATCTAGAAAGTCGTTGATCGCTAGGGAGGCTTATCCCTATTGTAGAATAAATGTTATTTATTTAAATAGATTATTAGTTTAATTTGTTTATTTAAATAATATTAGAATTGTTCTAATTGATTTATTCACAACCGGTTTAATATGGAGAACCTAAAGGGTCACACCATAAAAGGAAGAAGAATTATTTAAGAAGAAAATTGCATGATAGTAATAATGCATTAAGTATAATTAATTTAATCTATGATGATAGAATAAATTAAATAGCTTAATGTTTATTATTTAATATTTTAGAAATATTAAATATAAATTAATAAGAGGAGTCTTATTAATATTATTTTTTTTTTTTAATTCTAAAGGAGTTTAGGAATTAATATAATATTAGTACTCTCTCTCAATCCTAAGAAAGATTAGGATATAAATTAATTAAAAGTATTTAATTAATTAATTAATTAAAACTTTATTCTAATTGGATTAGGAAGGTTAACCTAATATCTATATAAGAGAGTCTTATATCAGAAATAAGGTACGTGAATTTTTCAAGAGTTGGGAGTACACATATTCTATAGAGATAGAAACAAGGGTTAAGCCAACAACCCATCTTAATGAGTTCTTCATCTTCCTTGGTGGATCACCGTTAGAGGCCAAACATTTGGGTGGCTGACATTGATCAAGGGAAGGAGCCACTACAGAGGAATCAAAGGAATCAAAGGAGTAGAACTTGTACCTGAGGAAGCTTGGATCTTCAAAGGTATAATTCTGTTTTTCTCCTTCTTCATTCATTGATAATTGATGCATAAGAATGATCATGGTAATGGGTTTGTATAAATTTTTGAAAACCTAGTTTTTTACGCTTCCGCCCTATTTATGTGATTTGATTGCATGATTGCGTTACGTACAAACCCAACAGTGGTATCAAAGCCAATCTTGTGCTAATTATTAGTCTATGTGATTCCATACATGTATGATATGCGATTGGATCGAGTTCTGGGCAACAAAAATTTTTCAGATTCTGCTAAGCTGTGCAGCTGCGCCGGTACAAGGCAATATTGCTGCGCAGCTGCGCCTGGTGCTGTTCCTGGTTTTCATGCTGCGCAGCTGCGCCGGTTCCCTTTACATTCTTAGCGCAGCTGCGCCACTGGACAGGAACTGAATTTTTTTTTGTTTTATTTAATTAAATGAATGGTTTATTTAATTAGAAAGGTTTAAAATAAAGATGTTTATTTTATATGAAATGAGATTTCAGAATTGCTAAAATTAAAGAGTTTAATTTGGAATTATTTTTGAATGAAATAAAGGAGTTTATTTTTCCAAAAACAAAGTTTAGCAAACTTTTGCCCATTAACTGATATTAATACATATATGGAATGAATTTATTTTCATAAGATGAATAAGTTTTATTGATACGTATGATGATATGTATGGTAATAAAAGGGATTGATTATGGACTATGACCAATGTGATTGGATTTTATTTTGGTTGAATGCTTGAATGAATGGGTTTTATAAAATGGGGTCTGCGTACCTCGTCTTCTGTAGTTTTATTCTCGATGTAAATTCTATCTCCTTTCTATGTACTTCCCCTTGACTTCTGATCAAGGTTTCTATTTAATTTTAAATAGTTAATGTAATAGAGATAGTTAGAATTATTTTGAAGAAATTGGAGACCAAGGAGCAAGGAACGCATGAAGACTCATTTGTATGGAGCCAGGGTTTAAATGTAATAGTTATATTTAAATTTAAATTCTTGCACTCCTAGGTTTGACCTTTTGGTTCACTTGGTGGCTCTAGTGAACCAAACTAGAATAAAAGTCCATAATCAATCCGGGTAGAATATAGTATTCTATATTGCATGCTAAATATTATATATATTATATTTTATACAAACATGCTTCGCATGTTTAATAAAATGGCGCGTATTTTATATATATATGTGCATGCGCGCTTAAAAAGATGAGACAAATAATAACAAACCCCTCAAAGAAATAATATTAAGTCTGAAGCGTTCAAATGATATTTGGAATATCGAACGTCGCCTTCTAGCATGATTAGTTAATAGAGTATTAAATATTTAATATGAGTTTGTTGTGCTATCCACAAGGTGAGTATTGAATATTTAAGATGTTAATTAATCACATTTGATGCTTATCAAGAAAATTGAACGATCTAGTCTTGTTGTGCTATCCACAAGGACAAAAAATTTTCTTTTTGAATTTATGGAAGTGCTAGGCTGGACTTAACTTAAATCATTTTAGTTCGGATGTGCACACACATGACCATTATGATTTAAGAGGCAAAATAAAAGGAGTTACATGGTGATGTAATTGACAAGAGTTGTCTACCTATTTATTTGTATATCGCTTGTTGTGCTATCCACAAGGTTATAAACATTTGAAATGGGATCCTTAATCTCACTAGCAAATCTTTAATTAGATGTTGCCGAACTATATGAGTGAGGGTAATATAGTTTGATGAAAATCGTGGGAGATACCAATTTAAAATAAAGACCTAAATTTATTTTGGTATGCAAAGTTAATAAAATGAATGTTTGCTAAAATGTTGTCTTTTCACATGCAGAATTTTAAAAATGTCAAAATCACTAATCTCACTACGAAGCATACTTGATGCAAATAAGCTTACCGGCTCGAATTATGAGGATTGGCTAAGAAATCTGAGAATTGTTCTCACTGCTGAAAAGATTTCTTATGTCCTAAATTCCACTATCCCTGAATCTGTTTCAGAAACAGCCTCTGAGGAAGAGATTGCCACTTTCAATAAGTGGCAAGATGATGCATCTGTGGCTCAATGCATCATGCTCGCATCCATGAATAATGAGCTTCAGCGTCAGCACAAAAAAATGGATGCTCCTGCTATGCTGCTTCACCTCAAGGAGTTGTATGGTGAACAGAGTAGGACTGCTAGATATGAGATATCTAAGGAGCTCTTCCGTTCTCGGATGACCGAGGGCACTGCCGTCGAGACTCATGTTCTGAAGGTAATCAATTTGATTGAACGCCTTGGACAGCTTGGGTTCGTCATGGATGGGGAGTTGAGTCAAGACTTTGCAGTCACTCCCTGAGACCTTCTCGCAGTTTGTGGTTAATTTTCACATGAATAAGCTAGATGTCAGCTTACCTGAGCTGCTTAACATGCTGAAAACTGCAGAAGGTCACTTCTCATCCAAAAAGAACCATGTCTTGATGGTGGATTCTTCCAATAAAAGGAAGAGGCCCAAGGTGTCTTCTGAAAAGAAGAAATCTAAGAAGGCTAAGGGAAAAGGGAAAGAAAAGGAGCAAAAGAAAACTGAACCAGCTAAAGGAATGTGCTTTCATTGCAATGAGCCGGGACATTGGAAGAGGAACTGCAAGAAGTTTCTAGCAGAGAAGAAGCTTGGAGAAGCTTCGACTTCCAATCAAGGTTTGTTTATGATTGAAATTAATTTTTCTGAAAGTCATAATTCTACTTAGGTATTGGATACCGGCTGTGGTTCTCATATATGTAATACTGTGCAGGGACTGGTCAGAAGTAGAAAGCTGAACAAAGATGAGGTGATCCTACGAGTGGAAAATGGAGCAAAAGTTGTTGTATTAGTTGTAGGAACTTATTGTTTAGTAATGCATTCGGGCAAATCCATTTATCTTAATAATTGTTATTATGTTCCGAATATTATTAAAAACATTATTTAAATTTCTGTATTGGATATGGAAGGTTTTGACGTTATTATAAAGAACAACGGTTGTTCTATTTATAAAGACGATGTTTTATATGGTATTGAAAATTTGCGAAATGGACTTTATACACTTGACTTATAAGAAAATATATTTCAAATTGAACAAATTAAGAAAAGGAAAAGAGATGATATTAATTATACCTATATGTGGCACTGTAGATTCGGTCATATCAATGAAACAAGATTATCCAAGTTGCATAAAGATGGGCTCCTCGAGCTATCTGATTATGAATCATATCCAACTTGTGAATCTTGTCTCATGGGTAAAATGACTAAATCTCCTTTTAGTGGAAAAGGAGAGAGAGTTACAGAGTTGTTGGCATTGATTCACACAGACATTTGTGGACCTATGACAACAAGTGCACGGGGTGGGTATTCTTATTTTATTACTTTCACTGATGATCACTCAAGATTTGGATATGTGTATTTAATGAACTACAAATCAGAATCATTTGAAAAGTTCAAAGAGTTCAGAAGTGAAGTAGAGAAACAAACGGGCAAGAGTATTAAGATACTTCGATCAGATCGAGGTGGAGAATACTTAAGCAGTGAGTTTCTCAATTGTCTCAGAGAAAATGGTATAATCTCACAATGGACTCTTCCAGGTACACCACAGTTAAATGGAGTATCTGAAAGGAGAAATCGAACACTGTTGGACATGGTTCGATCCATGATGAGTTTTACCGACCTTCCAATTTCCTTCTGCGAATATGCCCTAGAAACGGCTGCATACCTTCTTAACAAGGTACCTACCAAATCCGTCCCAAAGACTCCATATGAGATGTGGAAAGGGAGGAAACCAAATCTTAAGCATGTTAAGACTTGGGGTTGTCCAGCTTATGTCAAAAAGTTTGAAAATAATAAGCTACAGACTAAATCCGATAAGTGTAGATTTGTGGGATACCCTAAAGAAACCGTAGGGTATTATTTCTATCATCCAACTGATCAAAAGGTGTTTGTTGCGAAATATGCTACCTTCTTGGAGAAAGAGTTTATCCATGAAGGGGTCAGTGGGAGCAAGATATATCTTGAAGAAGTTCAAGAACCAAAAGTTACCACGGACCAAAGTCAGGTACCTAACCAAGTAGAAGAACCTACTGTACCACACCCTGTTCGTAAATCTGGAAGAGTACCGAAGATACCTGAGAGGTATGGATTCGTTATAGAGGATAACGATGAGGTACACATCATGAATGATGATGATCCATTGAATTACGAACAGGCTATGAGTAATAAAGACTCAGGGAAATGGCTTGAAGCCATGAAATTCGAAATGGACTCCATGTATGAAAACAAAGTATGGTCTTTGGTTTCACCACTTGAAGGTATTAAACCTATTGGGTGTAAATGGGTTTTTAAGAAAAAGACTTGAGCAGACGGAAAGGTAGAGACCTATAAGGCCCAACTGGTTGCAAAAGGTTTCAAACAAAGACAAGGAGTTGACTATGATGAAACCTTCTCACCAGTAGCCATGCTCAAGTCCATTCGGATTTTGCTTGCGATTGCAGCTTACAACGACTATGAGATCTGGCAGATGGACGTGAAAATGGCCTTCCTCAATGGGAAACTTGAGGAGGATGTGTATATGACACAGCCAGAGGGATTTATTTCAAAAGTTGGAACAAATCAAGTCTGTAAGCTACAACGATCCATTTATGGGTTGAAGCAAGCTTCTCGTAGATGGAACATTTATTTTGATTAGACAATCAAAGAGTTTGATTTTATCAAAAAATGAGGATGAACCATGTGTATACAAAAAGGTTACTGGAAGCGCAGTATCATTCCTTGTATTATATGTTGATGATATATTACTGATAGGGAATGACATTCCTATGTTACAATCCATTAAAATCTGGTTATCTAAAAACTTCTCCATGAAGGACTTGGGTGAAGCATCCTATATTTTGGGGATAAAGATCTATATAGATAGATCTAAAAAGATGCTCGGCTTATCCCAAGGAACGTACATTGATACGATGCTAAAGAGGTTTAGCATGGAAGATTCCAAAAGAGGTCTCATGCCGATGAGCCATGGAATAAATCTCTCCAAGAAACAGCCCCCAAAGACACCTGAGGAGAGAGACCGTATGAGTAAGATCCCTTATGCTTCTGCAATAGGATCTATCATGTACGGTATGATATGTACTAGACCGGATGTTGCTCACGCACTTAGTGTAACAAGCGGATACCAGTCGAATCCAGGAGAAGAGCACTGGAAGGCAGTGAAAAATATCCTAAAGTACTTGAGAAGGACTAAAGATATTTTTCTTGTCTACAGTGGGTCTGAATTAAAACTCGAGGGATTCACGGACTCAAGTTTTCAAACAGACCAAGATGACAGTAAATCTGTTTCAAGGTATGTGTTTACCTTGAACGGAGGTGCAGTGAGTTGGAAGAGTTCCAAGCAGCAAACGATTGCTGATTCAATGACAGAGGCAGAGTATATAGCTGCAAGTGAAGCTGCAAAGGAAGCTGTTTGGATGAAAAAGTTCGTAACTGAACTTGGTGTGGTTCCTAGCATTGGAGAAGCAGTTCCCGTATACTGTGACAACACCTGAGCGGTTGCACAGGCTAAGGAACCCAGGTCTCATCAGAACTCTAAACACGTGTTGCGGCGATTTCACTTGATCAGGGAGATCATTGAAAGAGGAGACGTCACCTTGGAGCGTGTAGACTCTCAAGACAACATTGCAGATCCATTTACTAAAGCTTTAACACAACAGCAGTTTGATCGTCACTTAGAGAAGATGGGTATGAGATACCATGGCGATTGGCTTTAGTGCAAGTGGGAGATTGATAGTAGTGTGCATACAAGCCAATCATGTATGATGACAAAGCACATACTTTGTAAACAATCTTATTTATTTATTAATAAAATATTCATTTAAGGCATATAATTATCTACATGGTGCTGTTTTTATAATATGTAAATAACCCATAGTTTTAAGCAATGCTTTTAGAATCATGATGAGATCATGATAATGAGATCTAAATTCTTAGAAAGCCTAAAAACAAAAATAGTTCCCAATTGTGGGATTACTAAAATGGGGATTAGTAAATCCGGATAGATTGGTACATATGTTCCTTGCTCATTAGATGAGGATGACTGATCTCATGGTCATTTGTGTGGAGACACTAAAGCAAGTATGTAGTTGCTTATTGGAGAATAAGTTCACTAAACGTGACTCGCTATGGATTACCTAATGGAGTTTTACTCGCCTGTCAATAGGAATTCCTAATGTGATAGTAGTACATGTGATCCTTGGACTTGAGATCATCATAGTATCTTGTATGTAACAAATTATACTATGACTAATTCCTTAAGGCCTTTTAAGGCATATATAGGGTATGCTTGGGTGTAATGAGTTACATATGGAGATAATGAATGATCAATAAAGAATCTACCACCTCTAGTAAAAGAGGAGATATGTCCTATGTGATTCGTTAAATGACAACCCAGGAATCCTTGGCCAAGGTAGAATGAAATTAGAAAGAGGTTTCTAATTTGCATTATTTGGAGTTGTGCATTTTCTAATCGAAATACATATGATTAAATAAATTAAGACTTGACAGTAAATCCATGTCTTATATTTAATTGGGACATTGTATGGTGGAAGGATTGAATTGTACGGTAACTATTAACTCACAGGTTCTTTTATGATTAATGTTGAAATCTATATTATCTAGAAAGTCGTTGATCGCTAGGGAGGCTTATCCCTATTGTAGAATAAATGTTATTTATTTAAATAGATTATTAGTTTAATTTGTTTATTTAAATAACATTAGAATTGTTCTAATTGATTTATTCACAACCGGTTTAATATGGAGAACCTAAAGGGTCACACCATAAAAGGAAGAAGAATTATTTAAGAAGAAAATGGCATGATAGTAATAATGCATTAAGTATAATTAATTTAATCTATGATGATAGAATAAATTAAATAGCTTAATGTTTATTATTTAATATTTTAGAAATATTAAATATAAATTAATAAGAGGAGTCTTATTAATATTATTATTATTATTATTATTTTAATTCTAAAGGAGTTTAGGAATTAATATAATATCAGTACTCTCTCTCAATCCTAATAAAGATTAGGATATAAATTAATTAAAAGTATTTAATTAATTAATTAAATAAAACTTTATTCTAATTGGATTAGGAGGGTTAACCTAATATCTATATAAGAGAGTCTTATATCAGAAATAAGGTACGTGAATTTTTCAAGAGTTGGGAGTACACATATTCTATAGAGATAGAAACAAGGGTTAAGCCAATAACCCATCTTACTGAGTTCTTCATCTTCCTTGATGGATCACCGTTAGAGGCCAAACATTTCGGTGGCTGACATTGATCAAGGGAAGGAGCCACTATAGAGGAATCAAAGGAATCAAAGGAGTAGAACTTGTACCTGAGGAAGCTTGGATCTTCAAAGGTATAATTCTATTTTTCTCCTTCTTCATTCACTGATAATTGATGCATAAGAATGATCATGGTAATGGGTTTGTATAAATTTTTGAAAACCTAGTTTTTTACGCTTCCGCCCTATTTATGTGATTTGATTGCATGATTGCGTTACGTACAAACCCAACAAATAAAACCTAGAATTTGTTGAAGAACTTAATGTAGTAGGAAATATAAAACCTATATTAATGTAATGTGTTGAAGTTATTCAACGATAAACGTTTTTAAAGAAATTTGATGAAAACCTGAGTAAGGTAGGGTTTCGGTGATTCCGATGATGGAATCCTTATAAGGAGGGAAGAATGTGACATCCCAGATTTTTAGAATTTATAAATGAGAATTTAATAAATAAAATTCTTATTATCTGATGTTTTGAGTTTAAGTATGTGAATACGTGTCATATATGGTGAAATATGTGAATCTATGTGAAGATAATTTAAATATTAATTTTAATATTTATTGGAGTAAATAAATATTTTAATTGAATTATTTATTGAGTTAAATAAATAATTATGTGATTATTATGGAGTAATGTAATTAAGTGTAGTATATTAATTAAATAAATATTTAGTATTTAATTTAATTGATATAATGATTGCATGTTATAGTTCTAATTGAATTGAGATAATTAAATTAGATGATTAATGTGATGAGTGTTACATGCAATTATAATTAGCAATTAATTATAATTATGTAACAATTTTATGTGCTTAATTGATGTTAGACTTTTAATTAATTAAATTAGAATGTTAAGATTTAATTAATTAAAGAGTAATATTAAAGTATGTGTTAAAATGATTTATTAAAATAAAGAAAAGAGTTTTTAAATGATTTTTTCCAAACAAGGCCCTTACTTTTGTTTTAAAACTGTTTTACCCAAACATGACCTTAACTACAAAAAATCTGTTTTTAAAATAACTTGTTTTGCCAAACAAGCCTTAGGGCTTTTTAAATTCCAAATGTTGTAACTTATATATATTAAATGCAATTATGGTATTAAAGGATGATTTAATTGGGAGTTAAATATATATTATATAGTTATACATATAATATATATGATATCAGTTTACGTTTTGTAAAAAAAAACTACGTTAATTCTTATTCTAACCCTAAGTCTAAAACAAAGAAAAAAATTAGTCTGTGTTAGAGAGAAAATATAAAGAAAGATGGAGTGAAAAGAGAAGAAGAAGAGAGAAAAAGAAGAGGAAAGGAGGAAGGCCTTGAGAGAGTCATTGCTAAACCTCACCCTCTTCTTCATCACTAAGCATCAAGGGTATGATATGAACCCTTGTATTTTAAAGATTTGTTTTATATTTTTCATTGTTAGTTCTATGTTAATTGAACTTCTATGAAAATTGGTATATACATGATTATATATACATAACGTGTTCATGAGATTTTATGAATGAATTGATAGATGTTGTAATCCCTTACATATATACTATAAACGATTTTTCAGAAATCAAAGTATTGTAAAAATAAGTTTCTAATGGAGAAATTGTGTTCTTATGGGTTTATGTGTTTTGGTTGAATTTTAGAATGAAAATTGATGATAAATTCTTGATGGAAATCTGAAATTGATGATGTATTATGATAGTACTCGAAAAAAACAAAAACAACCCAAGTTGAACGAGTCCAAACGGATGTAAAACGAATTTGTAGTGATTGAATTCACTAAATATGTGTAAAATATGAAAAATTAGCATGAACACTGAATTGGAACCCTTAAAAGGAATTGTTAATATTTTTGAAGTGTTATAATTATCATGTAGATGTGTAGTTCTATGAATTACGAATCCATAGAGTCAAAAACGAACTCAGTTGGATGTGTATAGCTTGATTTATGATGATTGAAAGGAGGAAAGGGTTAGAAAATTCGTCAGAACAACATACTGGAGGAAAAAGTCGCGTAACACGCTGCCGGCTACGCTGCCCCCAAGGCTGGTTGGGGCGCAGCTGCGCCGGGAGGAAAAGTTAGCACGGGACTGTTTTGACCTCCTCTAGTAAAACAGCCATAACGTTTTCATACCAACTCCGATTGAGGCGACTCAAGATGATCCGGAAAGAGCACGAGTAGACCTACAACTTTCATTTTTTAAGTTTTTCAATTTGAGGTCGTTAGCTATGGTCAAAATGGTCATTTTTGGAACTGATGTGTTTTTGGAGGCAATCGGGGGGCGTCGGGCATGCACGTATGCACATGTAATACTCCCGACCATGGAAAATGATGTTCTAACTTTCATAATATGACTATTAGGTATTATAATGATACTTAGCATTAACCCTTGAGTATTAGACAATCCGGTTGGGCGTGCTAAGCGTGCGCAAATGCGTGTCGTTTGGGCGTTCGAATAGGCAAGTTTGGCATACGGACGTGCAAGCGTTTCAACGCTGCAACGAGTGTGTATGACCTTGTTTAATATTATGTTTTTAATAAGAATGAAACATTATAGAGTAATGTAACCCAATCTAGAAGCATGCAAAGCACATGCAAAAGAGGCGAGTTAGGCGTGTGACGTATAAACGTCGAAACGCTGTGTAATGTGGTAATACACTTAAATAGTGTTTCGATTCTAATGAAATGAACATTATAAGATATAAAATGGGGTTAGTATAAAGCCAATAATTAGTCCTAGCAAGATTTAAACACTTGAATAAATTTTGAATATTACGAAAAAGAAATATAGTGAAATATAAGTCGATAGTTAACACAATCAAGTTGAACATTGTGTATTGATAATAGGAAGGGTTATGAGATGTAGAGTAAAGTTTACATTACAACTAATATGCTTTGCTATGTGACTAATAGTTTATGTGAATGATTATATAATTGTGTAGGGCACGTGAAGTGCAGATATCTGTAAGCTGTTAAACTGTTATTGGTAAATAGCGATCAAGGCAAGTCTTTCGGTTCCTATTTTCTATGTGAACTTGATGATATTATGAACTATTTTAAATTGTATTGCAAAGAGTATGCTATGTTGTATATGTTGCAAGCATGAAATGTTAAAGTCAATTTATGACTACATTGATTGATTTAATAATGTTGATTGACTAAGGAACTAAATATTTATATTTATTATGCGATTAAAGCATGTATGCCATGTTACTTTAATATTGAGCATGTTAATTATGTGCTATGTGATGCATGAAAACTGTTAGATCTTGCTGAGCTGTCGAGCTCACTCTTGCAAATAATCATTTTTGCAGGTCAATGATGCAAGGTAAAGATACGTGTTAAGTGATTTATAGAGATCAATGTTAAAGAATATTAATTTTGTTAAATTTCAAATTGTAGTTGATGTTTTCATTGTAACTTAATTGTTAAGTTGTAGGTTGAGCTATCCGACGTATAATGGATATTGCTTAGTGATGTAAAACTTTGTATAGTCCTTTCGTTGTAGCGATTCATGTAATAGAATTGAATCAAATATTTGTAATGTTAAGGTTGCGATTCAGGGCAATATAGAAAGAAAGTTTATAAAAATTTTAAATATTCCGCATTTTTAGTGATTTTAATATCGAATAATGATGTAAAGATAGATTAAAGATGTATTGCTAATGATCGAGGATGAGAATTATATTGTATGAATTTTGGGGTCGTTACAGGTGATCCACCAAGGAAGATGAATTATCAAGAAAGAGGGTGTTTGGCTAAACCTTAGTTTTCTATCCTTTATAAAAAAGGAGTACTCTCCAACAATTGGAATTGCATCAACTGATATCTATTATAAGACTCCTCTTATATAGATATTGGTCAACCCTTCTAATCCTATTAGACATGGGATTTCTTTTAATTAATTAAACTCTTTTAATTAATTTAGGCTTCCCACCACATTGCGAATAATTAATTAAATTCATTTAATTAATTTGTCTCCTAATCTTATTAGGAATAAATGAGAGTACTAATATTAAATTAATTACTAAACTCCTTTAGAAATTAAAATAATAATAATTGTAATAATATTAATAAGACTCCTCTTATTAATTTATATTTAATATTTTCAAAATATTAAATAATAAACATTAAGCTATTTAAGTTATTCTATCACTATAGATTAAATTAATTATACTTAATGCATTATTACGATTATGCCATTACCTTCTTAAATAATTATTCTTCCTTTTATGGTGTGACCCTTTAGGTTCTCTATATTAAACCGGTTGTGAATAAATCAATTAGAACAATTCTAATCTTATTTAAATAAATAAATTAAACTAATAATTTATTTAAATAAATAATATTTATTCTACAATAGGGATAAGCCTCCCTAGCGATCAACGACTTTCTAGATAATATAGATTTCAACATTAATCATAAAAGACCCTGTGAATAAATAGTTACCATACAATTCAATCCTTCCACCATACAATGTCCCAATTAAATATAAGACATGAATTTACTGTCAAGTCTTATTTTATTTAATTATATGTATTTCGATTAGAAAATGCACAACTCCGATTAATGCAAATTAGAAACCTCTTTCTAATTTCATTCCACCTTGGCCAAGAATTCCTGGGTTGTCATTTAACGAATCACATAGGACATATCTCCTCTTTTACTAGAGGTTGTAGATTCTTTGTTGATCATTTATTATCTCCATATATACCTCATTATACCCAAGCATACCCTATATATGCCTTAAAAGGTCTTAAAGAATAAGTCAAAGTATAGTTTGTTACATACAAGATACTATGATGATCTCAAGTCCAAGGATAACTTGTACTACTTTCACATTAGGAATTCCTATTGAAATGCGAGTAAAACTCCATTAGGTATTCCATAGCGAGTCACGTTCAGTGAACTTATTCTCCAATAAGCACCTACATACTTGCTTTAGTGTCTCCACACAAATGATCATGAGATCAATCATCCTCATCTAATGAGCAAGCAACATATGTACCAATCTATCCGGATTTACTAATCCCCTTTTTAGTAATCCCACGATTGGGAACTATTTTAGTTAAAGCTTTCTAAGAATTTAGATCTCATTAGCATGATCAATATCATGATTCTAAAAGCATTGCTTAAAACTATGGGTTATTTACATATTATAAAAACAGCACCATGTAGATAATTAAATGCCTTTAATAAATGAATATTTTATTAATAAATAAATAAGATTGTTTATAAAGTATGTGCTTTATCATCATACATGATTGGCTTGTATGCACACTACTATCAATCTCCCACTTGTACTAAAGCCAATCGCCATGGTATCTCATACCCATCTTCTCTAAGTGACGATCAAACTGCTGTTGTGTTAAAGCTTTAGTAAATGGATCTGCAATGTTGTCTTGAGAGTCTACACGCTCCAAGGTGACGTCTCCTCTTTCAATGATCTCCATGATCAAGTGAAATCGCCGCAACACGTGTTTAGATTTCCGATGAGACCTCGGTTCCTTAGCCTGTGCAACTGCTCCTGTGTTGTCACAGTAAACGGGAACTGCTTCTCTAATGCTAGGAACCACACCAAGTTCAGTTATGAACTTCTTTATCCAAACAGCTTCCATTGCAGCTTCACTTGCAGCTATATACTCTGCCTCTGTCACTGAATCAGCAACTGTTTGCTGCTTGGAACTCTTCCAACTCACTGCGCCTCCGTTCAAGGTAAAAATATACCCCGAAACAGATTTACTGTCATCTTGGTCCGTTTGAAAACTTGAGTCTGTGAAGCCCTCGAGTTTTAATTCAGACCCACCGTAGACAAGAAAAATATCCTTAGTCCTTCTCAAGTATTTTAGGATATTCTTCACTGCCTTCCAGTGCTCTTCTCCTGGATTCGACTGGTATCTGCTCGTTACACTAAGTGCATGAGCAACATCCGGTCTAGTACATATCATACCGTACATGATAGATCCTGTTGCAAAAGCATAAGGGATCTTACTCATACGGTCTCTCTCCTCAGGTGTCTTTGGGGCCTGTTTCTTGGAGAGATGTATTCCATGGCTCATCGGCATGAGACCTCTTTTGGAATCTTCCATGCTAAATCTCTTTAGCATTGCATCAATGTACGTTCCTTGGGATAAACCAAGCATCCTTTTAGATCTATCTCTATAGATCTTTATCCCCAAAATATAGGATGCTTCTCCCAAGTCCTTCATGGAGAAGTGTTTAGATAACCAGATTTTAATCGATTGTAGCATAGGAATGTCATTCCCTATCAGTAATATATCATCAACATATAATACAAGGAATGAAATTGCGCTCCCACTAACCTTCTTGTACACACATGGTCCATCGTCATTTTTGATAAAATCAAACTCTTTGATTGTCTCATCAAAACGAATGTTCCATCTACGAGAAGCTTGCTTCAATCCATAAATGGATCGTTGCAGCTTACAGACTTGATTTGTTCCAACCTTTGAAACAAATACCTCTGGCTGTGTCATATACACATCCCCCTCAAGTTTCCCATTGAGGAAGGCCGTTTTCACGTCCATCTGCTAGATCTCATAGTCGTTATAAGCTACAATCGCAAGCAAAATCCGAATGGACTTGAGCATAGCTACTGGTGAAAAGGTTTCATCATAGTCAACTCCTTGTCTTTGTTTGAAATCTTTTGCAACCAGTCGGGCCTTATAAGTCTCTACCTTACCGTCCGCTCCAGTCTTTCTTTTAAAGACCTATTTACACCCAATAGGCTTAATGCCTTCAGGTGGTGAAACCAAAGTCCATACTTTGTTTTCATACATGGAGTCCATTTCGGATTTCATGGCTTCAAGCCATTTCCCTGAGTCTTTATTACTCATATCCTGTTCATAATTCAATAGATCATCATCATTCATGATGTGTACCTCGTTGTCATCCTCTATAACGAATCCATACCTCTCAGGTATCTCCGGTACTCTTCCAGATTTACGAACAAGGTGTAGTATAGTAGGTTCTTCTACTTGGTCAGGTACCTGACTTTGATCAGTGGTAATTTGTGGTTCTTGAACTTCTTCAAGATATATCTTACTCCCACTGACCCCTTCATGGATAAACTCCTTTTCCAAGAAGGCAGCATGTTTCGCAACTAACACCTTTTGATCAGTTGGATGATAAAAATAATACCCTAAAGTTTCTTTAGGGTATCCCACAAATCTACACTTATCGAATTTAGTCTGTAGCTTATCATTTTCAAACTTTTTGACATAAGCTGGGCAACCCCAAGTCTTAACATGCTTAAGATTTGGTTTCCTTCCCTTCCATATCTCACATGGAGTCTTTGGGGTAGATTTGGTAGGTACCTTGTTAAGTAGGTATGCAGCCTATTTCTAGGGCATATCCCAAGAAAGAAATTGGAAGGTCGGTAAAACTCATCATGGATCGAACCATGTCCAACAGTGTTCAATTTCTCCTTTCAGATACTCCATTTAACTGTGGTGTACCTGGAGGAGTCCATTGTGAGATTATACCATTTTCTTTGAGATAATTGAGAAACTCACCGCTTAAGTATTCTCCACCTCGATCTAATCGAAGTATCTTTATACTCTTGCCCGTTTGTTTCTCTACTTCACTTCTGAACTCTATGAACTTTTCAAATGATTCTGATTTGTATTTCATTAAATACACATATCCAAATCTTGAGTGATCATCAGTGAAAGTAATAAAATAAGAATACCCACCCCGTGCACTTGTTGTCATAGGTCCACAAACGTCTGTGTGAATCAATGTCAACAACTCTGTAACTCTCTCTCCTTTTCCACTAAAAGGAGATTTAGTCATTTTACCCATGAGACAAGATTCACAAATTGGATATGATTCATAATCAGATAGCTCGAGGAGCCCATCTTTATGCAACTTGGATAATCTTGTTTCATTGATATGACTGAGTCTACAGTGCCACATATAGGTATAATTAATATCATCTCTTTTCCTTTTCTTAATTTGTTCAATTTGAATTATATTTTCTTGTAAGTCAAGTGTATAAAGTCCATTTCGCAAATTTCCAATACCATATAAAACATCGTCTTTATAAATAGAACAACCATTGTTCTTTATAATAACGTCAAAACCTTCCATATCCAATATAGAAATTGAAATAATGGTTTTAATAATATTCGAAACATAATAACAATTATTAAGATAAATGGATTTGCCCGAAGGCATTGCTAAACAATAAGTTCCTACAGCTAATGCAACAACTTTTGCTCCATTTCCCACTCGTAAGATCACCTCAACTTTGTTCAGCTTTCTACTTCTGACCAGTCCCTGCACAGTATTACATATGTGAGAACCACAGCTGGTATCCAATACCCAAGTAGAATTTTGACTTTCTAAAAAATTAATTTCAATCATAAACAAACCTTGATTGGAAGTCGAAGCTTCTCCAAGCTTCTTCTTTGCCAGAAACTTCTTGTAGTTCCTCTTCCAATGACCTGGCTCGTTGCAATGGAAGCACATTCCTTTGCTAGATGGATCAGATTTCTTTTGTTCCTTTATGTTCACTTTGCCCTTGGTCATCCGAGATCGGAAGAGCTCCTTAGATATCTCATATCTAGCAGTCCTACTTTGTTCACCATACAACTCCTTGAGGTGAATCAACATAGTAGGAGCATCCATGTTTTCGTGCTGACGCTGAAGCTCGTTATTTATGGATGCGAGCATGATGCATTGAGCCACAGATGCATCATCTTGCCACTTTACAATGGTGGCAATCTCTTCCTCAGAGGTTGTTTCTGGAACAGTTCCAGGGACAGGTGAATTTAGGACATAAGCAATCTTTTCAGCAGTGAGAACTATTCTCAGATTTCTTAGCCAGTCCGTGTAATTCGGCCCGGTAAGCTTATTAGCATCAAGTATGCTTCGCAGTGAAATTAGTGATTTTGACATTTAAAAAATTCTGCATGTGAAAAGATAACATTTTTAGCAAACATTCATTTTATTAACTTTGCATACCAAAATAAATTTAGTTATTTATTTTAAATTGGTATCCCCCACTATTTTCATCAAACTATATTACCCTCACTTATATAGTTAGGCAACATCTAATTAAAGATTTGCTAGTGAGATTAAGGATCCCATTTCAAATGTATATAACCTTGTGGATAGCACAACAAGCGATATACAAATAAATAGGTAGACAACTCTTGTCAATTACATCACCATGTAATTCCTTTTATTTTGCCTCTTAAATCATAATGGTCATGTGTGTGCACATCCGAACTAAAATAATTTAAATTAAGTCTAGCCTAGCACTTCTATAAATTCAAAAAAGAAAAATGTTCATCCTTGTGGATAGCACAACAAGACTAGATCGTTTAATTTTCTTGATAAGTATCAAATGTGATTAATTAACATCTTAAATACTCAATACTCGCCTTGTGGATAGCACAACAAACTCATATTAAATATTTAATACTCTATTAATTAATCATGCTAGAAGGCGACGTTCAATATTCCAAATATCATTTGAACGCTTCGAACTTAATATTATTTCTTTGAGGGGTTTGTTATTATTTGTCTCATCTTGTTTATCGCGCATGCACATATATATATATAAAATACGTGTCATTTTATTAAACATGCGAAGCATGTTTGCATAAAATATAATATATATATAATATTTAGCATGCAATATAGAATACTATATTCTACCCGGATTGATTATGGACTTTTATTCTAGTTTGGTTCACTAGAGCCACCAAGTGAACCAAAAGGTCAAACCTAGGAGTGCAAGAATTTAAATTTAAATATAACTATTACATTTAAACCCGGGCTTCATACAAACGGGTCTTCATGCGCTCATTGCTCCTTGGTCTCTAATTTTTTCAAGATAATTCTAACTATTTCTATTTCATTAAACTATTTAATTTAAATAGAAACCTTGATCAGCAGTCAAGGGGAAGTACATAGGAGGGAGATAGAATTTTACATCAAGAAAAAAAATAGAGAAGACGAGGTACACAGACCCCATTTAATAAAACTCATTCATTCAAGCATTCAACTAAAATAAAATCCAATCACATTGGTCAAATAGTCCATAATCTATCCCCATTTATTATCATACATATCACCATATATATCAATAAATAAATATTCATCTCATGAATTAAAACATTCCATATATATATGAGTATCATTTAATGGGCAATTTTAAATTACATGAAATCCAATTTCAAGATTAAAATAAACTCTTTATTTTAATTATAAAATTATTTAGAATATAATATATAAATATATATATATATATATATATATATATATATATTTGATATTACCGTATATATTATATATATTTATATAACGAATCAGGTTATATATATATATATATATATATATATATAATATAAATTCACATTTATTTTTTTAAAAGAAGTCACCTTCTTTTATTAAAAGAGTCCTACAGGTTTATTAAAAGAGTCCTTTTCTCATTGGTCACCTTCTTTTTGGAGTAAGAAAGAGGCAACATCTTTTCTTTGCAAAATTCAAGATTAGCACCCAAAAAAAAAAATTGTGATTCGTCCCAAAAAAAAATGTCATTTTTTTTTCTTAAAAAAATAATTTTATACAATAAAATTATGCCCAATAAATTATTTTAAATACATACCCATATAAATATGAAATCAAAAATAAATTAATAATTGCATAAAAGTTTGGCTCTGATGCCACTGTTGGGTTTGTACGAAATCGTGACGCAATTAAATTGCAAAAATTAGCGGAAGCATGGTATATCAGAGTTTAAAAAAAATTCTACAAAACCATTACCCGGATCATCCTTTATGCAAATTATTAATTTAAAACGATAAATAAGAAGTTATGGACTCATACCCTTGTAAAACGAAGCTTCCACAGGTACTAGTTCAACTCCTTGTTCTTCGTGATCTCCTTGAATTTCCGGGTTAGATTCCTTCCTTTGATCAACTTTAGCCACCCAAGTGTTTGGCTTCTAGAGGTGATCCACCAAGGAAGATGAATTATCAAGAAAGAGGGTGTTTGGCTAAACCTTAGTTTTCTATCCTCTATAAAAAAAAAGTATTCTCCAACAATTGGAATTGCATCAACTGATATCTATTATAAGACTCTTCTTATATAGATATTGGTCAACCCTTCTAATCCTATTAGACATGGGATTTCTTTTAATTAATTAAACTCCTTTAATTAATTTAGGCTTCCCACCACATTGGGAATAATTAATTAAATTTATTTAATTAATTTGTCTGCCTAATCTTATTAGGAATAAATGAGAGTACTAATATTAAATTAATTACTAAACTCCTTTAGAAATTAAAATAATAATAATTGTAATAATATTAATAAGACTCCTCTTATTAATTTATATTTAATATTTTCAAAATATTAAATAATAAACATTAAGCTATTTAGGTTATTCTATAACTATAGATTACATTAATTATACTTAATGCATTATTACGATTATGCCATTACCTTCTTAAATAATTATTCTTCCTTTTATGGTGTGACCCTTTAGGTTCTCTATATTAAACCGGTTGTGAATAAATCAATTAGAACAATTCTAATCTTATTTAAATAAATAAATTAAACTAATAATCTATTTAAATAAATAATATTTATTCTACAATAGGGATAAGCCTCCCTAGCGATCAACGACTTTCTAGATAATATAGATTTCAACATTAATCATAAAAGAACCTGTGAGTTAATAGTTATCATACAATTCAATCCTTCCACCATACAATGTCCCAATTAAATATAAGACATGAATTTACTGTCAAGTCTTATTTTATTTAATTATATGTATTTCGATTAGAAAATGCACAACTCCGATTAATGCAAACTAGAAACCTCTTTCTAATTTCATTCCACCTTGGCCAAGGATTCTTGGGTTGTCATTTAACGAATCACATAGGACATATCTCCTCTTTTACTAGAGGTGGTAGATTCTTTATTGATCATTCATTATCTCCATATGTAACTCATTATACCCAAGCATACCCTATATATGTCTTAAAAGGTCTTAAAGAATAAGTCAAAGTATAATTTGTTACATACAAGATACTATGATGATCTCAAGTCCAAGGATCACTTGTACTACTTTCACATTATTAATTCCTATTGACAGGCGAGTAAAACTCCATTAGGAATTCCATAGCGAGTCACGTTCAATGAACTTATTCTCCAATAAACACCTACATACTTGCTTTAGTGTCTCCACACAAATGATTATAAGATCAATCATCCTCATCCAATGAGCAAGCAACATATGTACCAATCTATCCGGATTTACTAATCCCCTTTTTAGTAATCCCACGATTGGGAACTATTTTAGTTTTAAAGCTTTCTAAGAATTTAGATCTCATTAGCATGATCAACATCATGATTCTAAAAGTATTGCTTAAAACTATGGGTTATTTACATATTATAAAAACATCACCATGTAGATAATTAAATGCCTTTAATAAATGAATATTTTATTAATAAATAAATAAGATTGTTTACAAAGTATGTAATTTATCATCATACATTATTGGCTTGTACGCACACTACTATCATTTTGAAAAACTTGGCTCCACATTGATGGTTAATCATTGAAGTAGAGATTTGAAATTTGCATTCTCTATCTCTTAGCTTCCCTTTACTTCTTTAATTGCTTTTCAATGTATGAACAAGTTATGATAATGGTTTTTACTTCAGTTATGAGCTAATTTCCATTATGGGATTTTAATGAATCTTTTTGCCTAAGTTCAAATTTTTAAGCTTCTATGTTGAGCCCTAGTTGACTGTGTATGGATTGCCTAATATGGTTTGTTTTGCTTGTTTAGATGCTTGATCACCATCTACTGTTATAACTTTTATGAAATTGGAAAATAAATTATAAGTTGAGATATGTCCATATTAGTATGTGTTCATGATTTTTACATGTGATAGATTCCATGATTTGTAATCCGGATAGGCATATACTGTATTACCATGTGTAGTCAATTGAGAGAGCTTGTGCTTAAACCCTTGTTATTGATAAATCACATAGAAATATAGTGTTTTATATAATTTGGGTATTCATGTGTATTCTATCATTTGTGGATAATATGTGATATGAATTTGGTACATTAAGAGATGGCTTTGTCTCACTTTCGTGCTCTCGGATAGCAATCCGAAGTAATCAAATAGGCTTAACAAGAGGTATTTAATCTGAATGTGGCATTAAGTGAATTTAGAATCCCATATCATCCTTTTCTGAATCATTTACTTGATAATTATTTTGTATTTGTTAATCTTTAGTGTTAGATAAATCACCTTTTGATCAATAGTTTAAGCAGCCCGAAACAACTACAAAACTGTTGCATGTTAGATTATAAATATTCATTTTTCCATATGGGAACGATTATCTACTTACTCTATATTACTTGTTGACCGTGTATACTTGCATGTGTGTGTTTGATTTGATTAACACCGAAATAAACCAACAAGTTTTTGGCGCTGTTGCCAGGGATTTGTGATTATTTTTAGTACATTCAACATCAGTTTAAGTTAAATTGGTCTGACTTAAACAAATCACATCTTATCTCATTTATATTTTATTTTATCTTTTATTTCAGGTACTCTGGGTTAGTGTATGAGCACTCAATCTAAAAATTCTGCTTTGGTGCCTAGAGAGGATAACATCAACGGGAAAGCTTGGAGATTGAATACACGTACTGCTAATACGCAAGAGGAAACTGAAACAACGATAGAGATGGCGGCCAAAAAACATAGAGCTTTAAGGGATTATTCTATGCCAAAAATCAATGACCTACAGTTGAGTATAGTCAGGCCAGCAATAGCCACAAACACCTTTGAAATCAAACCAGGGACAATCCAAATGGTACAGAACACGGTTCAATTTGGGGGTTTGGCTACTGATTTTCCTAATGAGCATCTTCTGAGCTTTATTGAGATTTGCGACACTTTCAAGTATAACAATGTTTCGGATGATGAAGTGAGGCTTCGGCTCTTTCCTTTTACATTGAGGGACAAGGTGAGGAGTTGGCTTCACTCTCTACCATCTGGCTCGGTGACTACATGGGAAGACTTAGCACATAAGTTTTTAGCAAAATTCTTTCCTATGGCTAAAACTGCAAAGATGAGGAGTGCTCTATCTCAATTTGAGCAACAACAACGAGAATCTTTGTATGAGGCTTGGGAACGATACAAGGAGATGCTAAAGAAGTGTCCTTATCACGGGATGCCGCAATGGATGGTAATCAATACATTCTACAATGGTTTAGGATGGTAATCTTGGCCGAGCATTGATGCGCGGGAGGACCATTATGGGCAAAAAGCTATGATGAAGCTTATAAGTTGATAGAAACCATGGCAACGAATGACTTCCAAAATCCATCATCTAAAAAGCCTCAACCAAAAGTTTCCAGGGTATTGGAAGTGGATGCCATCACAGCATTATCGGATCAACTAGCGGCGATGTCGAAGAAGATTGATTCGATGGCCGAGTCCAAGGTTCAGCAAGTTGCCTATGTCTATGAGTTATGTGCGGGGTCATACCTGACAGATCAATGTGCTATCACTGCAAAGTCGGTTCAATTTGTGAGCAACTACAAAAGGCCACCCAATCAATTTCAAAATACTTACCAACCAAACAATAGAAATCATCCCAACTTTCCCTGGAGTAACAACCAAGACTCTCAACAACAACACCAACCACAACATTCTCAACCAAAACACCCACAACAACAATATGCTCCTAGACCGTCTTACCCTCCTGGATTTCAGCACCAGCAACATCAACATCCTCAAGCTCCCGCTCCTCAACAAGAAAAGAAATCTAAGATGGAAGAGTTAATGTTGATGTTAAAGAGCCAAGCAGTGGCTATCAAAATTTTGGAGAACCAAATGGGCCAAATGGCCAATATGATGAGTAATAGACCACAAGGAGCCCTACCAAGAAATATAGAGGCAAACTCGAGAAGGGACGGGAAGGAGCAGTGTCAAGCCATCACTCTAAGGAGTGGAAAACAGACTGCAGAGATTAGGTCTGGCACGGCTGCGCCCCAAGAAGAAGGAAACACAGTGCTCCTGCGCCAATATGCAAAAAATTCTGAGCATGTTTTGACTGAGGAGAATGATGGAAAGCAAGTATCAGAGGCATAAAAGCAAGAAAAAGCTGAGAAACCATTTGCTCTACCACCAGTTGTATATCCACCTGTGCCATACCCTCAAAGACTCCAAAAACAAAAATTGGATAAATAATTTGCTAAGTTCTTGGAGGTGTTTAAGAAGCTGCAAATTAACATACCATTCGAAAAGGCTTTGGAGCAAATGCCGAGATGTGCTAAGTTCATGAAAGGTATTCTGTCGAGGAAGATGAAACTAGAAGATTATGAAACAGTTGCCCTAACTGAAGAGTGCAGTGCGGTGTTGCAACAAAAGCAACCTCCTAAGCTCAAGAACCCTGGCAGTTTCACGATACCTTGCTCTGTTGGAGGATTGTCCTTCAACAAATTCCTATGTAACTTGGGGGCGAGCATCAATCTTATGCCTCTCTCAGTGTTTACACAGTTGGGATTAACGGCTCCAAAGCCGACAAACATATCACTGCAGCTTGCCGATAGGTCCATCAAATATCCGAGGGGTATTGTAGAAGATGTCGTTGTAAAGGTAGATAAGTTTATATTTCCTGTCGACTTCATTATTCTGGACTATGAAGAAGACAAGGATATCCCGATCATTCTGGGTAGACCCTTCTTAGCTACTGGGCGAACTCTCATCGATGTCCAAAAGGGAGAACTTACGATGAGAGTTCAGGACCAAGAGGTTACTTTCAATGTATTCAAGACTATAAAGTTTCCCACCGATGAAGAAGAATGTTTCCGGATTGATGCAGTTGATATGGTATTGAATGAAGAGGCCACGCAAGTGATGAACAGTGACCCTTTAGGGAGTGCTTTACTAGGGGATTTTGGCATGGAGGACATAGAGGTTGTTGAGTATGTGCAAATTCTGAATACAGTGCCACGGATGGGTAAATTCAATAGTCCAATTGAACCACTTGAACACACAGGGGAGTCTTCCAAGCGCTTAAAATCTTCTCTGGAGATGCCTCCTACATTGGATCTGAAACCTCTTCCTAATCACTTAAGGTATGCATTTTTGGGTAATTCTTCCACATTTCCTGTTAAAATTGCCTCTGCGCTAACATCTTGTCAGGATAGTAAGCTGTTGCGTGTATTAAGGGAATTCAAATATGCAATTGGGTGGACCATAGCGGATATAAAGGGGATAAGCCCCTCATTATACATGTATAAAATACTTCTTGAGGATGACTTCAAGCCGACAGTGGAGCAACAAAGAAGATTAAATCCCATCATGAAAGAAGTGGTCAAGAAAGAGATCCTGAAGTGGTTAGATGTCGGCATCATATATCCTATATCAAACAGCTCATGGGTGATCCCGGTGTAATGCGTACCAAAGAAAGGAGGCATGACCGTAGTATCCATCAAAAATAATGAGTTGATCCCTACCAAAACAGTCACGGGATGGAGAGTTTGTATGGATTATCGCAAGCTGAACAAGGCGACCAGAAAAGACCAATTTCCTCTCCCATTCATTGACTAGATGTTAGAGAGGTTGGCTTGCCATGAATACTACTGCCTCCTGGATGGATATTCGGGGTAAAATCAAATAGTCATTGCTCCTGAGGATAAAGAAAAGACTACCTTCACGTGTCCTTATGGAACTTTTGCTTTCAAGAGGATGTCTTTTGGCTTATATAATGCGCCGACCACATTTCAAAGATGTATGATAGCTATACTCTTCGATATGGTTGAGCAGAATGTAGAGGTCTTCATGGATAACTTTTCAGTCTTTAGGGACTCATTTGACATATGCTTGGAGAATTTGGTTATGGTGTTGAAGAGGTGTGTTGAGACTAACTTAGTGCTGAATTGGGAAAAGTGTCATTTTATGGTACAAGAAGAAGTTATCCTTGGGCACAAGGTTTTAGGGAAAGGATTGGAGGTCGACAAAGCCAAATTAGAGACTATTGAGAGCCTACCACCACCGACTTCAGTGAAGGCCGCAGTTTTCTTGGACATGCGGGTTTCTATCGTCGATTTATAAAGGACTTCTCCAAGATTACAAAACCTTTGTGCAGTTTACTGGAGAAGGATATCCCTTTTAAGTTCGATGAATATTGTTTGGTAGCTTTTGAGCACTTGAAGAGGAAGTTGACGACATCACATATTATCACAGCTCCTGACTGGACTTTACCCTTTGAGTTGATGTGTGATGCTAGTGACTTTGTAGTGGGAGTTGTTTTGGGGCAGCACAAAGAAAAGATATTTCATGTCATCTACTATGCTAGTAAGACCTTGACGGATGCACAACTCAGTTACACGACTACTGAGAAGGAGTTATTAGTAGTGGTGTATGATTTCGACAAATTTCGTTCATACTTGATTGGCACGCGAGTAGTAGTGTATACAGATCATGCTGACATCCGGTATTTGATTGCGAAAAAGGATGTCAAGGCCCATTTGATCCGATGGAGTCTACTTATATAAGAGTTTAACTTAGAGATAAAGGACAGAAAGGGTACCGAGAACCAAGTGGCGGATAACTTGTCCCAACTAGAGAATCTGGGAAAGGACACAGACGATGGAGTTATGATTAATGAGTCCTTCCCGGATGAACAACTGTTTGTGGTTCAAGGAGAGATCCTATGGTTTGCCGACTTTTCGAACTACTTGGTGTGCAACATTCTCCCTCCTGAGTTGACAAGGTCTTAAAAGAAGAAGTTTTTGCATGATGTAAAATGGTACATATGGGATGAGTCATATCAGTTTAAGCAGTACACAGACCGAATAATTAGGCGGTGTATCCCATATAGTGAGACAGAGAGTATACTACAGGGTTGCCATGCATCAGTATACGAAGGACATTATAGGGGAGAGTGGACAGTGGCCAAGGTTCTTCAAGCGGGATTCTATTGGCCGACTCTTTTCAAGGATGCCTATAATTTTGTGCAAAAATGTGATAGATGCCAGCGGGTAGGAAACATCTCCAAGAGGAATAAGATGCCCTTGAACATGATCTTAGAGGTCGAGATATTTGATGTTTGGGTTATAGACTTTATGGGTCCATTTGTTTCATCGTATAGAAAGCTGTACATTCTACTGGCGGTGGACTATGTTTCCAAGTGGGTAGAGGTAGCGGCTTTGCCAACGAATGATGTTAACGTGGTCTTGAGATATCTATAAAAGAGCATATTCACAAGATTCGGAACACCTAGAGAAATCATTAGTGACGAAGGCACTCACTTCTGCAATAGATAGTTTACAGCATTATTGGCTAAGTATGAGGTGAATCACCGTGTCGCCACGGCCTACCATCCCTAAACTAATGGCCAAGCTGAAGTCTCCAATCGTGAAGTAAAGAGGATCCTGGAAAAAATTGTCAATCTTACGAGGAAAGATTGGACGCTCAAGCTTGATGATGCAGTATGGGCCTATAGAACTGCTTACAAGACACTGTTGGGATGTCACCTTATCAGCTGATATATGGGAAAGCCTGTCATATTCCCATGGAACTTTAGCACAAGGCATACTGGGCAATTAAAAAGTTAAATTTTAACCTCAAAGTCGCAAGGGAGAAGCTACTTCTCCAATTAAATGAGCTTAATGAATTCTGACTATAGGTTTATAAGAACTCAAAATTGTACAAGGAGAAGGTGAAGAAGTGGCATAACCAAAAAATTATGGATAGAAAGTTTGAGCTGGGACAAGCCGTGTTGTTGTTCAACTCACGTCTTTGATTTTTCCCGAGCAAACTTAAGTCTAGATGGTCGGGGCCATTTATAGTGAAGATCGTATATCCTCACAGTGCAGTCGAGGTTATAGGTCAAGACCCAAACAAGCCGTTCAAGGTTAATGGGTAGAGTTTGAAGCACTATTTTGGGGGCGAAGTCGACCGACAGAAGGCCTCCTTTTTTATTCCATTCTATGAGCATATTTGAGAAAGTCGAGCTAATTGACTATAAACAAGCTCTCGATGGGAGGCACCCCATCCACTCTTTTCTCCCTTCTGTTTAATTCTTGTTACATGTCTATATTTCCCCCCCCCCCCTCCCATATTTAATTCTGAAAAATTTTGAGTTGGAGTATATGTTGCATATAGCATAGAAAAGTTTCAAATATGGCATTTTTTATAATAAATATATATAGCATATTGTCCAATTTTGAGTATGGAATAAAATTATATCTCAGTTGTGAATGCCTTTATTGTAAGAAATGAGTCAAATGCTAGTTAGCTGCATAGTTACATGTTGCTGTAGAATTTTAGTGTAAGAATCAGGGCAGCGCGGCCGCGCGGTTTAATGAGCCAAAAATGGCGCGCCCGCGCCATCAAATTTTCTCACAGTAACTTTCCAGCCCAAGCGCGGCCGCGCCTCTTTAAGCTTACATCATAGTGCGCCCGAGCTAATACCCAGAAATATGCCATTTTAAAATTTTTAAAATCTAACCCGAGGCCTTGAATATTATATCTATTCGACCACAACATCTCATATCAGCACAAAACTTTCGAGTCTCCCATTTTTATTTTATCTCATTCTCAAAACCTAGCCCTAGTCTATTCCAAAACAAATATTCCACCTCCTTCGTCATCATCTCACATGATTCATTCTCTCCCACGATCTCCCTCAAACCCTAGCCCTCCAATATATCCACTACAGCAGAAATCCACTCTCCACTATAATTCTATATAACCCTAATCATAGCCACTACCTCATCATCATTCCATCTTCGATTCATCAGTTAGGGTTTGCAGAGAGAGGGTTTAGAGGCAAGTTTGGGGGTTGTTCTTTTGGCTTCACAAGTAGGGTCTTCAATTGCAATTTTTTGCAGAGAATGTATGGGACCAAAATAAG
Organism: Panax stipuleanatus; assembly: GCA_020205555.1. NCBI lineage: Eukaryota > Viridiplantae > Streptophyta > Magnoliopsida > Apiales > Araliaceae > Panax > Panax stipuleanatus. Next base: position 90,818,678 of record CM035118.1, read on the forward strand.
CTCGATCCGTCACTCAATCCTTGTCCTCTAGCAGTAGCCAGGGTGAGGATATACTGGACACGTCCAGTTTTATCAACCTATCGGCTCAGACTCAGTATTACAAGATGGTGCCAAAGTCTTTTGTATAGGAAAGGGGTCTGAAACCGACCAAAGAGGATGGACAGATGTTAGCAATGATCAGAGAGAGGGGTTAGATCAGAGTTGTGGCAACTCCCTTGGCTGCACCGTCGGCTATAGTGCCAGAATTCTATGCAAACGCCATAGAGACAGAGCGGCATTTTATTCGTACGGGGCAAGCAAGTTAATTATCTTCCGCCGGCGATCCGTGATGTGTTCCATTTGCCCGACCTCCTTGCTGGCAAAGCAAACTGGGTTATTGTTGAGCGGTTTGAGACCGATTTGAATATGATGATCAGAGAGCTGTGCGTGCCTGGCACCAAGTGGGCTATCAAGCCAGGCACAGATACGAAGATGAACTTCCCACGCACCGCACTAAATCGATATGCCAAGGCATGGAATAATTTCATATGCGCAAATTTGATGCCTTCCACCCACCAGCATGACGTTACGGCTGATAGAGCCAATATTTTGTGGGGGATCATCACCGGAAAGTATATCGACGTCGGCCACTTGATTCATCAGTCGATGCTGCGCTATATGCGAGGGGGTACGACAGGTGGGATTTTGCATGCATTATTGGTGACACAACTCTGTGCTCAGGCAGGGGTTGAGTGGGACGATGAGCAGGTTCAAATGCCTAGCAATGACATAGACCATGCCACGATTAAAAAGTATTCTGAATGGGACGGTGGCAAGGTGGATCCTAGAGGTCGTGGTTTCATTTTGCCTCATCCACCAACGCGTTCAGCAGAGGCTCCACCACAGTCTTCCAAGGCAGCTGGACCTCCTCCAGCCAGTATAGTGAGACAGGATTGGCAGATGAGGCACCTGCAGGCGAGGATGGATGCGCTGCACTTTAACTTCAAAGCCTATGCTAATGGGATGTCAGGTGCCCTAGTCGAGGCTTTTGCTCACCAGGGGACGATTGTGTAATTTCCAATCTTCTGCTCTGCCATGCCATATTTGCCGCCAGATTCACCACCCGAGTCACAGTCGGGTGGCCACGACAATGCTTAGGGGAGTTTTCTAACCCTTTATCTCCATTGAGGGCAATGCTTATTTTAAGTTTGGGGGTATTGTGTTGTAGTTAGTTAATTAGTTACATATAGTAGTAGTGCATGTTTAGTTTGCATCTTAGTATATGTTACATGTTTTAGTTAGTTTTCTGTCATTTTTTTTTATTTTTTGTTGAATAGTTATCTGTTTTGTTGCATTGCATTACATGATCCCTTGTTTTAGTCTGTTGAATTCAAGTTTGGCCAATGATGATATTGGAATTGTATAGATTTTTGAATACTGTTGATAGCTTAAGCTTAGTCATAGTTTCATACATGATGTGATCTTTTCCTGTTGCTTTGATGTTACAGGATAGCACGGTATTGTTATTATTTGCTTGTTGGTTTATATTAGCACATGCTTGTCTTCTGAGGGGAAAAATCTATTTTTAATAATAGAATTTTGTAGAAAATGAGTAATGATCATAATAACACAAAAATTCAAGTTTGGGGGAAAACATTGGGTATGCATGCTAAAAAGAAAAAATAAGAAAAGAAATAGAAAAAGAAATTAAGAAAGTGAAAAAAAATTGAATAAACGCCTTGACTAGTTGAGTCCTGTGGCCTTTGATATTCGAGCAAGTATGCCCTAGGGGATTGTCTCTACAGCCAGCTCCCTAAAGCCTTTTGGTTTGGCAGTCGTTGGTCGAAAGCTCGTTACATGGGTATCATTGAAAAGCTTAAGAGGGCTGGCATTGCACAGTTGGGTGTAACCACGGGAATGTGCAAATATCGCCCTCGTGTGTAAATAAAAGCATAATAAGCCCTTTGTTAACCCTTAGTTTTGATTGATGTGTTGGATTGGTTTTTGCTTCATATGTTCTCAGTTTTCTTTACTTAAAGCATTATTTTTTGTTCTTAGAAGTATAACATGTGGAATTTTTACCTTTATCAAGCTTATTTGTGGATATTAGCACACACACCACATCATTGTCAACAGGTTTTAATTTTTAGATTGTATATCTTTATGACTTTAGCTTGGTTTGATGCTTTGTTCATAGTTCTGGTGATTTCTCTAAGGCACCTCTTATTGGAATTCATAACTTGACTGAAAATTTGGGATTCATCTACATGGTAGCATAGTTTGCAAAGCATGTAGTTTGCATTTGTGTTTGTTGCTTGAGGGAAAATAATAGTTTATATTTGGGGGTATTTGATAAGTAGGTTTTATACCTACTTATTAGTTATTAATTTGCTATAACTATAGCTTAATCTCAAGTGTTTTAGTTACTTTTTATGCGTTTTATCTTCATTTTGTAGTTTGAATGGTGGAAACTCTATTGTTAGCATCGTGGATGGAAATGGCATGAAATTGGCGGGATGGCGAGCTTAAGGCTTTTAATGAAGTGCAGGTGGAATAGGTATGTGAAACCGGCATGTGAAACAGGCATATGATAGTGGCATGTGAAATGGCAAGTGAAAAGTGCAAGGAATAGTTTGCAGCAGCAATTGGACCAAAAGCATACACCAGCAGGAAGCTAGCATGCATTCTGCAAAAAAACAACAGAGCGCGACAGCGCCTTTATAGGCCTTTGACACGGCGCGCTCGCACCACGAGGAGTAGTTGAGCGTAAGCAGCGCGCCCGCGCCCTGTTTTGCCAATGGGATGGCGCGGCCGCGCCAGGCACATTTTGACCAAAGTTGACTTTTTCACTTATTCCTATTTTGCGTGTTTTTCCTTAAAAGGGTGTATTTGCAAGTTAAGATACGATCTTTTGAATGTTATTCTTACTGTTTTAGGGTTTTAGAGAGATAGAGAGAGCTTGTAGCCTACTCTTCCTTATCTTTGGCTTCTCTCTTGATTTCTCTTGGATTAACTTACATTTTGCATAGATTAGGGTTTGGATTTGATGTTTGAAGAACTTGGCTCCACATTGATGGTTAATCATTGAAGTAGAGATTTCAGATTTGCATTCTCTATCTCTTAGCTTCTCTTTACTTCTTTAATTGCTTTCCAATGTATGAACAAGTTATGATTATGGATTTTACTTCAGTTATGAGCTAATTTCCATTATGGGATTTTAATGAATCTTTTTGCCTATGTTTAGATTTGTATGCTTCTATGTTGAGCCCTAGTTGATTGTGTATAGATTGCCTAATAAGGTTTGTTTTGCTTGTTTAGATGCTTGATCACCATCTACCGTTATAACTGGTATGAAATTGGAAAATGAATTATAAGTTTAGATATGGCCATATTAGCATGTGTTCATGATTTTTACATGTGATAAATTTCATGATTTGTAATCCGGATAGGCATATACCGTATTACCATGTGTAGTCAATTGAGAGAGCATGTCTTTAAACCCTTGTTATTGATAAATCATATAGAAATATAGTGTTTTATATAATTTGGGTGTTCATGTGTATTCTATCATTTGTGGATTATATGTGATATGAATTTGGTACATCGAGAGATGGCCTTGTCTCACTTTCGTGCTCTCGGCTAGCAATCCGAAGTAATCAAATAGGCTTAACAAGAGGTATTTAATCTGAATGTGGCATTAAGTGAAGTTAGAATCCCATATCTTCCTTTCTGAATCATTTACTTGATAATTAGTTATTATTTATTAGTCTTTAGTGTTAGATAAATCACCTTTCGATCAATCGTTTAAGCAGCCCGAAACAACTACAAAACTGTTGCATGTTAGATTATAAATATTAATTTTCTCCGTGGGAACGATCACCTACTTACTCTATATTACTTGTTGACCGTGTATACTTGCACGTGTGTGTTTGATTTGATTAACACATTAACAAACCAATAGAATTTTTGAAATTCAGTTACTATATTTAAGTAGTCCAAACTAGTCAAATCTTGCTACATTTATCATATATCGAACATTTTTCAGAAATTTTTGAACTTTTTAGGAAATGTTCCTGTTATATATATTTACTTCCAGTAAAAATTTTATAATTTTTGAAGTTAACCACAAAGAGTTATGTGGGTGTACTTTGAAAGTAGTCCTTCACCGTATCAGCCATAACTCTTATTATACATGGCCAAAAATTCTAAAAATTTTCTCGGACTCACATAACCTCTTATATTATATCTCCGTATTTTTCCAAAATTTTTAAAGTAAAACAAGGTGACGAAAATGTCCCTGGAATTGCATAGTCAGCAAGATTTATGAACTTTTTGCTTACTACCTGGACTGTTTCGACCAAAACCATCACTACGACTTGTAAACACATTTTTTTTGAGTGCTACCACTTGGGTTTAGTATTTAACTTATATATCTAGCACTCCTCCTTGACGGATCATAAAACAAAGTTATAGATCTCAAGTTATAAGCTTACAAAGTAGAAAATTTTAGGGTTTTCTCATTTTCAAAACATAATTTTTATTTTCTTACTTTAGATCTAACTTTTGACACTCGGGTTAGATCTAAACATAATAGGCTTATAAACATGTAAATCTAGAATTTTAGATCTCAAGATCATAACCTTTTGATAATCAAAATAACATAAAAACAAGAAGAAATAAACTAGATTAAAGATACAAATTTTTATACCTTTGCTTGATTTTCTTTATTCTTCTTTCTATGATTTGTTTCAGGAATTAGATAGCTTTCAAAACTCTCTCTTCTCTCCTTCTATGTGCTGCCCGAAATCTATCTCTCTCTTTCTCTTGGTTTTCTTTTATGTTAGCTAATAAGAAACGAGAGAGAAATGAAATGATTTAAAGTATTAGTAAAAATGTGTTGGTAGCTGTCGTCTAGCACTACAAAATTTACCTTACTGATGTTCTACTAACTCAAGAATCAGTATAACAATAAACAAGGATCAATCCCACTGAGAGTGAATTGTATTTTAACTATCCAATGATTTCCAATGAATTGGGGGATTTTATGAAAACAGTTTAATTTAACTAAAGTGAATTAATAAGAAAATATCAATAAGTAAAAGAGTTCAATTCTTCAGTTCAGTATCCCCTTTTCACAATTATGAATTAATCAAGTTAATATACTATTTATCTTCTACTAAGATTAATAACCTTAGATAACCGCGATCGCAAATTATCCAAAATTCTCCTTAAGTGTAGATCTAATGCGACGATCGCCAACAAGAGATCTAACGAACATACAACCTAGAACTATCAGCCTAGATTTAATATGAGAGGAGCATTAAGCGTGAGAATTAGTTTATTTCAAGCAATAATTATACAATCAGAAATTATTTAACTTGTCTTCTGAATATATATTAACAATATTTCAAAGCTTGTCCACAATAAAATACTATTAATTGCTACTTAGATTAGACACACTTCGTTTGTTTAAAATCTGTCTTAATCTAGCAGATGATATCAATTTATTAATTTAATCCTGCAAAAATCAAATTAATCAATTGAATAACATATATGAAAATTCATGTAGATAATCAGAATAAATCTCAATATGAAAGAATAAATATTATAAACTTTAATCAAACCATAAATTGTTAATCCGATTCAACATCCCTTCAGAATTGAATAAATGAATTAGCCTGATATGCCTTGATGAATAGCCTCCAAGATGAAAGATGAAATATATGATCCAAGATAGTCTCAACCTAGTAAAACAACTGATATATATAGTCTAACAAAACCCTAGTCTAATAAGGCAAGTCTGCAGTCCTAATCCTACTCAACTTTGCAATTAAAAACATTTAAATCAGGTCAGCCCGTTCGTCTGGCTCGCCCCGCGCCTATCTTCTTCTTCTCCTAGCGCGCCCCGCGCTAGGTATGCAGGAATCTCTAGTCTTTATAGCGGCACGGCCTGCGCCAGTTCCTTTGCAATTGCAGTGCGCCCCGCGCCAGTTAGTCATCAAGCCCAAATTTGCTGCTTTTATCCTCCTCTGCCCAATCACTCTCCATTCCTACACATTAACACAAAACACATGAAAAGTAACATGCATACTAAAGTAAATGCAATATAACAAGCTAAGAAATACTTATTAAGTAGGTTAAAAACCTACTTATCAGGTGTAGATATATTTTGTGTATCTAGTCACTATGTCCCAACTTCTCTCTTCTCTCATCATTTTAAGTTGTTTGAAGACTTGAGAGTACTTGCACTCTTGGTTATAAGTGTTGTGTAAATAAGAATTGGACATATGGCTTAAGTGTGAGAGTGGGTTATCCAAATTTGTGAAGTAAAATAATTATCCCACATGTTCTTTTCATCTTCTCCTTGTTTGGGCCAAAAATACCCCTTTTTCTAGCCCATTTGTGAATTGTTTATTGCTTATTTAGCTTGTCAAATGACTTATTAAGTCCATTTCAATTTGGGCCAAGCTTGGATCATTAAATTAAATTGTTGGTCTCTCTAATAAAAATGTTTTGGATCATGAAATTAGGTTAGGTCCAACACTTTTAATTTTATTCTTAACCTAGACATTGAATTAGGGTTTTCATCTTACTCATTTGTAATTTAAATAATCACTTATGTACCTTAAATTTTTTATAACCAAATTAGACTTGCTTTAGTTAAGTTATAAAATTAACTAATAGCGATGCACAAAATAAATCCCTTAGGGTTAGTCTATATTTTAAATACTAAAATTTTTTCATATTATAACCCTTAGGTTATTTAATTTCCATACCTAATATATATATATATTAGGTTACTTGACTTTATTCTTAATTCTCATTATATGCTAAATAAATATATACACATTAAATAATATATATATTTTATCACATACATAATCCACATAAGTCATAACGTATTTATCATTATTGATAAATTCTTTTTAAATTTAAATACTCACATAAATACAAATACATATCATTCTTAAATACAATTATATTAATAAATGTATTAATTTTCAAATCTCTATTTGAAATTCAAATTAGGATTTTGATCAGTTATTCATCTGGCTTCCTATCTTAGTCAACTCATAATCATTAAATTGATTAGCTTGCTTAATCATATCGCATATGTTCAAAGTACTAATGATAACAACAATGATAATAAATAGTAAAATAATATATATATATATATATATATAAATTCGTAAAATTATAAATATATAATCATTTAAAAAATTTCGGTCTTTACAATAAGTACCTTGCGGAACAAAAGCTGAAGAAGCTTGGAGAAGCTTTATAATTTTTCATGATTGAAAATAATTTTTCTCAAAGTCAAAATTCTACTTGGGTATTAGATACCGACTTTAGTTCTCACATATGTAATACTATGCAGAGACTGGTGAGAAATAGAAAGTTAAACAAGGATGAAGTCGTCCTACGAGTGGAAAATGGAGCAAAGGTTGTTGCATAGCTATAGGAACTTATTGTTTAGCGCTACCTTCGGGCAAGTCCATTTATTTAAATAATTGTTATTATGTTCCAACACTCATTAGAAACATTATTTTGATTTTTGTATTGCATATGGAAGGTTTTGATATTATAATAAAGAACAATAGTTTTTCCATTTATAATAAAAATGTTTTATATTATGTTGGTAATTTATTGAATGGACTTTACGTGATTGACTTGAATGAAAATATACTTCAAATTGAACAAACTAATAAAAGGAAAAGAGACGATGTTATTATACCTTTATGTGGCACTGTAGGCTCGGTCATATCAATTAAACAAGATTATCCAAGTTGCATAAGGATGAACTCTTCGAGCTATCTGATTATGAATCATATCCAACTTGTGAATCTTGTCTCATTGGTAAAATGACTAAATCCCCTTTTAGTAGAAAAGGAGAAAGAGTTATAGAGTTTATAGCGTTGATACACACAGATGTATGTGGACCAATGACAACAAATGCACGAGGAGTGTATTCTTATGTAATTACTTTCACTGATGATCATTCAAGATATAGATATGTGTATTTAATGAAATACAAATCTGAATCGTTTGAAAGTTCAAAGAATTCAGAAATGAAGTAGAGAAACAAATTAGCAAGAGTATTAAAATTCTTCGATCAGATCGACGTGGTGAATACTTAAGAGGTAAGTTCTCAATTGTCTCAATGAAAATGGTATAATCTCACAATGGACTCCACCAGGAACACCACAATTGAATGGTGTATCTGAAAGTAAAAATCGATAATTGTTGGACATGGTTCGATCCATGATGAGTTTTATCGATCTTCCAGTGTCATTCTAGGGTTATGCCCTAAAAGCGACTGCATACCTACTTAATAAGGTACCTACCAAATCCATCCCAAACACTTCATATGAGTTATAGACAGGGAGGAAACCAAATCTTAAACATGTTGAGACTTGGGGTTGTCCAGCTTATGTCAAAAAGTTTGAAAATGATAAGCTGCATACTAGATTTGAAAAATGTAGATTTGTGGGATACCCTAAAGAAAAGTCAGGGTATTTCTTCTATCATCATACTGATCAGAAGGTGTTTGTTGTGAAACATGCTGCTTTCTTGGAAAAAGAATTTATCCTTGAAGGGGTCAGTGGGAGTAAAATATATATTGAAGAAGTTCAAGACCCACAAATTACAACGGATCAAAGTCAAGTACCTGACCAAGTAGAAGAACCTATTGTATAACACCCAATTCATAAATCTGGAAGAGTGCCGAAGAAACCTTATAGGTATGGTTTCGTCATAGAAGATGGCGATAAGGTACATATCATAGATGATGATGATCCATTAAATTACAAACAGGCTATGAGTAGTAGAGACTTAGAGAAATGGCAAGAAGCCATAAAATTCGAGATGGACTCCATGTATGAAAACCAAGTATGGACCTTGGTTTCAGCACCTGAGGGCATTAAGCATATGGTGTGCAAATGGGTCTTTAAGAGAAAGACTGGAGCGCATGGCAAGGTTGAGACCTGTAAGGCCAGACTGGTTGGAAAAGGGTTTCAAACAACGGCAAGGAATTGACTATGATGAAACCTTCTCACCAGTAGCTATGCTCTAGTCCATTCGGATTTTGCTTACGATCACAGCTTATAACGACTACGAGATTTGGAAAATAGACGTGAAAACAGTTTTCCTCAACGGAAAACTTGAGGAGGATGTGTATATGACATAGCCAAAGGGTTTTGTTCAACAATTGGAACAAATCAAGTCTGTAAGCTACAACGATCCCTTTATGGATTGAAGAAAGCTTCTCGAAGGTGGAACATCTGTTTTGATGAGACAATTAAAGAGTTTGATTTTATCAAAAATTAGGATGAACCATGTGCATACAAGAAAGTCAGTGGGAGCACTGTATGATGAGTGAGTTGTATACCTATGAATCGGACACCTTTTAGGCTTAATTCTTTGTTAACTTTAAGTATTTTTAATGTCATATTACTTGTTTTTGTGTTTGTGTTGTAGGAAACAGCTTCGGAGGGTCAAAACATGAAAAATGGAGCTTAATGGCATTTTTGTAATTTCTGGAACTGTTCACCCGCCGGGGCAGGGTTCTCTAGTACGAATAGCCCGCCGGGGCGGGCTTGTCGAAAAAAAAAGGAATTTCAGAACTTGAGTCCAAGAAGGATTGGTTTGGGCTAATTGTTTTAAGGAATTTAAGGAAGGCTAAAAGACACGTGAAAAGGGATATAAAAAAAAGGAGAGTTCACAAGAATTAAGAGAGAATTCCTGTTCATTAGATTAGATTAGATATTAGGAAAAACCCTAGTTTTGAGATTCAGACTTAGAGACTTGAAATAATTGTCTAACACGAAGGATTCAAGGTAGGATCTGAAAAGAGAAGAAGGATTCATCTACAGATTCTATTCTCTTCATTATCTTTTACTTTGTATTTGGAATGTTTTCTCAATTGTGGATTATAGATTTTACTTCAATTATGAATTAATTTCTATTTAAGATTACAATGGACCTTGTTGTGTAGTTTATTTTAATATGCTTCTCTATTAGTTACTGTGATATAGTTTAGGGATTGTTTATTGTGATTTGGAATTAATTGTTTAATTGTATAGCTAGCAATTACTGTGATAATCTATATGAACTTGAGAGATAGATTATAGATTTAGATCTGATTATAATAGCATGTGATTATGATTTCTACATGGTGATGTAATTCATAAATTGTGTTTAGGATAGAGATATACCTAAACACCGCATGTAATCTAAATAAGAACTTGGGCTTTAAATCCTCTTTAATTGTAATTCACATAGAGATATAGTGGATTTGTTAATTAGGGTGTTCTTCTTAATTCTATCAATTATGGATTTAAGTTGATTTATTTATTGTGCATCGAGAGATGGTCATAGATATTGATGTCTTCTTGATTAACAATTCAGAATAGTGAGCATAATTAATGAGAAGTATATTAATCTAAGTGAAACAATAAGTGAAGTTGTGATCTTATATCTCTATAATTTGATTTTAAACTGGTGGTAGTTAGTATTAGTTTAATTTATATTTTAATTCACAAACCTTAAATCAATTGGTTAAATAAGATTAAGTTGGTTACGAGTTAGTACCTGGTAATTTTTATTAAATAATTCCTCGTAGGAATGATACTCTACTTTCACTTTATTACTTATTGACCGTGTATACTTGCACACATATATTGATTGTGAATCAATCAACACTGTATCGTTCCTTGTATTAATATTGATGATATATAACTCATAGGGAATGAATTCCTATACTATAGTCGATTAAAATCTGGTTATCGAAACACTTCTCCATGAAGGACCTAGGAGAAACATCCTATATTTTGGGGATAAAGATCTATACAGATAGATCTAAAAGGATGCTTGGCTTGTCCCAAGGAACGTACATTGACTCGATGCTAATGAGATTTAGCATGGAAGATTCCAAGAAAGGTCTCATACCGATGAGCCATGGAATACATCTCTCCAAGAAATAGGCCCCAAATACACCTGAGGAGAGAGACCGTATGAGTAAGACTCCTTATGCTTCGGTAATAGGATCTATCATGTACGATATGATATGTACTAGACCGGATGTCGCTCATGCACTTAGTATAACAAGAAGATATCAGTCGAATCCAGGAGAAGAACATTAAGAAAACAGTGAAAAATATCCTAAAGTACTTAAGAAGAACTAAGGATGTATTTTTGTCTACGGTGGATCTGAATTAAAACTAGAAGGCTACACAGACTCAAGTTTTCAAACGGATCAAGATGATAGTAAATCCAATTCGGGGTATGTATTTACCTTAAACGGTGGCACAGTGAGTTGGAAGATTTCCAAGCAGCAAATAGTTGTTGATTTAGTGACAGAGGTAGAATACATAGCTAAAAAGTGAAGATACAAAGGAAGCTGCTTGG